>JAPMOB010211827.1:0-11940 GCA_029875015.1 Lepomis gibbosus | reverse complement strand
CTGCAGAGGACAGCGAGGGAAGATTAGTGGATCACTGGACTCTCACTACCTCCTGTCGAATCTTAAAGATCCCATAAACTTTTCTAACCGCTGCCATCAGTTTAGCAACACAGGAGCATCAAAACCAGGACAACAAGACTATGGAATAGCTTTATTGACAATCTGAGGATGCTAAATTCATGACATGACTTTATGTACTAAGTTGTATTCTAACCTCCCAGTCAGGTACTTTTAGTAATGGTCACTTTTTATCTATACTGACATTTTATATTTAATGTTATACAACAGTGTTTCCGCTACATGAACCACCGCTGCTGAATCACAACCGCCGCTTTTAAAATTTCCCGCGATCATTAAACTATGCGCTGAAAATGTTTTCACTCACACACTGTGCGAGCACGGCAGCAGTCAATGTTCTGCTCACTTCCTCTCCTCGTTCTATGCAGAACATACGTGACAGATGGTGTTATGTGAGCAGAATAACTCTGAATCAGGAGGTGTGTAGCGAGTGTTTGTCTGAGCGGCAGAAAGTGACGGTGAACGCGAGTGGAGGGAAATATTCTGGCAGTAAATGTACGGTGTCTGTTACAGTGTGTTAGCTTCTCTAGACCAAGAAAAGTCTGACTGATTAAATTATTTTTCAGTTCTCAGTCTGAAAAAGAGGTTTTGGAAAAGAAAGGACGGAGGTGACTGGAGGAGCTGAGGTTAGTAAAGCTAATTAGTGCTGTAAACTAGTCCTTTTAAGCTAATGAGGAGACATTTTTTTTGGATTTTAATTTGGAAATAAAATGCACCTCAGAAGGGAGGAGGTTTCTCATGCTGCCTGTTTTTTTATATTAATGTCTACAGATAAATGTCAGAAGCTGTAAAATGAAGACACAAAAGGCAAACATGAACAGTCGTGTCTATAATGATTCTGAAGTCATATTAACAGGCTTTTCCTGCCGTTAAGGCTTAGGGCTGACGCCCAAAACATGCTGTGCCCTCACTGTAAAATCACTGTGGAGCA
Organism: Lepomis gibbosus; assembly: GCA_029875015.1. Classification (NCBI taxonomy): domain Eukaryota; kingdom Metazoa; phylum Chordata; class Actinopteri; order Centrarchiformes; family Centrarchidae; genus Lepomis; species Lepomis gibbosus. The sequence goes on along the minus strand of JAPMOB010211827.1, from coordinate 10,931 downwards.
ACAGAACTAACCAAATTACTTTTATCCAGATCTAAAGGTTGTAGTTCCTCCGGTAGACTGATCTTTGGCTGTTGTTTATTTATGATCTGCTCTAGCTTTTCCAACTATTTGTTCAGAAATATGGTGAAAATAATGGCCCAATATGATGTGAAATTACATATTTCACATGTTATTAGGGGGGCGGGGGGCTGTTTGTCCTGCCCCCTGCTGTTGAAAAAAATTCTAGAGGAAACACTGTACATTGTAGTAAACTGTGTGGGGAATTACTGTGTGTGTTGTAATGTCTTTAATTTTTTAAGTGCATTCTGGTTTTTGTTGTGTCTAGTGATCTCAGGTAACCACCATTTCATCAGACCTGTACTACTGTAGTATGTCTGGTAAAATGAGAGTAAATCTTATCTTATGTTGATATATCTGGGCAATGGTCCCAGAATATTTGTTTTTAAATAGCACAGAAGTGCTCTCTGCTTAGCAAATAAGGGTACATTTGACAGTGTTTACACATTTGTGAGCTTACGAGTCATATCATTTTATAGCACTGTTTTCTCGCAGCTCTGGCATCCATGAGCTCTAGTCACCTCTAACCAACACTCACAGGTTAGGTTGAACAGAATATGCTTTCTGTGATGTTATCTGGGTGGAAGGGAGAAACAATTGAAGGATTTGAGATGAAATTCAGGCTTCCTTTATTATGCTAGAGGGTTTGCAGTACTAACAAACTGTGCAGGCCTCCATAAGTAGGTCAGCTTTGGTCAAAACAAGACTGCTGGCTAAACATGGATTACATTTCAACCTTTTTTTGACGTACATAAAAACCACCCCATTTAAGGTGAATTAAAAAGGTTATTTAAGTTGGATGCCTTCAGTTGTGGCATCCCCAAGTTGTGGTCCAAGACTGTGGGTTTAAAATTGCGACTGGAGTATTGATTATGCAGTGTAATATTCAGTGAAGACAGCTTGATTTTTGTCTCAACAATGGTGGTCTGATGGTCGTTTTAAAGGAATCGTTTTTCTATTTTCTCTTTACACTTTCTTTTAACAGAACCCCCACGGCAGTTCAAAACAGATTTAATCATATTGTACCCAGTCAAAAGCTTCAGTGGGTGGCATGAGCCGTGTCTTTCATGGCCCTAGGTGATCTTAACCCCACTGCTGTGAGCATCCCTCTAATTCACTGCACATAAAAGGCCAGAAACGCCTTATCTCTTTCCTCCAGCTCACCTTCCTCTGACATCCTGATTTTGAGATAGCCAAAAATTGGTATTGTTATTCCTATTAACTTTCACAATGTGTGTAAGCAAATACAGGAAACTTCTTATAATGATTTTGTAATCATCTTGAGAATGCTTTGTAATAATGTTAGGACTGAACAAATGATCAAAATCTTGAAATCGCAGCATGGCCTACTCCAATTTTCAGTTGCAGGCGGTATAATATTTATCAAAGGCAAAATGTGTGTCAAAATACCATTTTAAGCTGAATGTCATGCTGCAGAGATGTCCATTTACCACAATAACCGTTTTAATGTTTTTCAATGAAAATGAGAATAATTATGTAAAAGTGATGATTCTCCCTTAGTATTGCAAATCATATCGCAATTACAATATCAGTCAAAATAATCGCAATTAAATATTTTTCCCAAATTGCCATATTTAAAGAGTTTCTAATACTGTCATCTTCATCTACAGTATGAACTTAGAAAGAAGTACTCAATTTTCATACTTAAGTAAAAGTACAGATACCACATGAAAAATGTTAGTCATCCAGTATATTACTACTCAAGGGAAAGTAAAAAAAAGTACCTGGTTGTAAAAATACTGACGTATCAAAAGTAAAAGTAATACACATTCAAATCTAATGATCTTACAAAAACCAACCTATCTCTTTAAATTCACTCAAGATGGGTTTTAATACAGCATTATAAGTTACAGTGAATCACAATAAGGAAAACTGAGTTAGACCCCTTCAGACTGATACTGTCTGAGGGGGACTGTATGTTAGGATGAGACGAGGAGGTGGCAACCAAAACAACTGAAAACACTTGTGATCAGGCAGAAATCTCACTGCAAATCCATAGACATCTTAACTTCAGCACCTCTGAGAAAGTGCCACTCACAGTCCCCAACAGTGCAAAGTTGGCTTCAGTTTTTATTTGTTTCTATTGCAAAACTCTACCAGTTACGTTTCCGCTCGGTCACAAATTGTCTGTGGCTCACAGAGCCGTTCTGCTGCACAGTCACACCTGACACAGACAGTCCTCCCCATTTAATTAGCCTGAATGTAAACCTCTTCTAGAAAAATCTGTTGCTGGTTTAAATGGACCTCTGCGCACTTACTCAGTCCTCATGATTGGTGGCAATCTGTGTGGTCATTTATTTTGGACCAGCAACTGTTCCATTAAGGTCAGTCTGTCCAGCTTATCAGCATTTTAATATTCAATGTGAATCCATTGCTTTCCATCTTGCATTAGTCTAGATAAGTAACCCTTGACTGAGACTCATATCCGTTTTGCGCAAGTTTCATTTTGTGCACGCGCATATAAATGAATTTCCACACGCAATGCAGTTATCTTTTCTGAGCTACAGTTTGTCAACACCATGGCCTCTTACCATTTATCAAATGTAATTAATAGTTGTATTTCATTGTGCAGTCACAGTCTGGCAAAAGCTGCACTGACTAGCTGCAGGACTGCATATGAACCTAAAGCCACTTTTCCACCAAAGTACCGGGGACTTTTAGTCCCAGGATCTCATTTCAAGGAACTAAATGGTTACTTCTGCCCATTGTTGTGTGTGTTTCCACAGTGGTCTAAGGATCTGTGAAGATTAGGCAAATTAACCGTGATTAACCAGCAGACATATACGTTATACAAAGCGATGTAATGGCATCATTATTCAGTAACCACGATCCACCAGCAAAATGTACAAATGAACATGAGATTTGATTTGAATATAATGAAAAACTATAGGCTGTGCTTGAGCATTAAAAAAGAGCTTTTTCTTGTGGAGTGTAATGAAGAGATGCAAGTAAGTTTGTTACAAATTTAATAACATGCTGGATAAAGCCATTAAGTTAAGAAAATAACTCCAGCCGACAGTTTTGAAGCTGACAAGAGCTGCAGATCAGCTGGCAGCACTCAGGTCTGTGTCCACCTGAACGCTAAGGGACCTGATTTTTAATGTTCTTAATTACCTGCTGAACCCAGTATTTAGCGTAACTCCATCAGCTGTTAGCTGTGTGCTATTTGACTGTTGATTGTGATTTATTGGTGTGCAAACAGTGCAAAAGAAAGGAGCAGTACTAGAAAAACACCCGCCCATCAAGAAATACCCCCCCACCCACCCTCCCAAAGTACCGGTGCTTTTGGAAAGTACTACCCCCTGATCAGGCACTTTTTGGGGGGTAAATTAAAGAATCTGGAACTAAATTTAGACCCTGGTCCCTTTGGTGGAAACACAGTCAGTTCATCCAAAGGTTCCTAGTTCCAGGGTATGGTTCCTCTGGTGTAAACGCAGCTATCATTACTGTGATCCGCTGAAATCAGACTTTGAGAGGAGAAAACACAGGTTTACATGCCTGCTGTTCCCAAAGTTGTTCCCTCTTATTGAGCTTTTTTTTTCTCCTCATGCTTAGATGGATAGTCCCTCTTCATCCTCTCATCGAAGTTGTAAACATTAACACTTGCTTTCAGTTTTGACACAATTGTATCGCTGCTGGCTGCAGTTGGTTTGAGCAGAGTCGACTCTTTCATATTTGTTTTTCAATGCTGTATGTGTGCTGCATACTAATAACAATGTAGCGAGGTTTTGTGCAAAATGTAACTGAATTATTTATTCAGTGTAACTTGGCTTAGAGTTGTAGCGAAGTGAAAGTAAGAAGTTGCAACAACTAAAAATACTCAAGTAAACTACAAATACGAATACAGATACAGTATTTTTACTTCATTACTTTCCACCACTGTATGTCACACTTTTTAGAAGTTCATGCAACCAAGAGGAAAAGCATATTTATATGGTTCCAAGACAGGACTGCATGAGAAGGAGTCTTATGAAAATGGTGGGCAATGGAAAAACCTGATTTTTATATTCCTGATGGACTAACATTTTTCTTTCATCATTACAAGAAGATGATGTAATGACATAACAACCATTGCAATATGTTGTGAACTGTCAGGTGGTTTCCTTGGATGAAAGCCCCATGGTTGACACTGCTGCAGCATGTGAGTCTAGGGAAGAGCTGGGAATTTCCCCACACTTTGTCTGAGCTGGATGGATTCCTCAGCAGCTGTTTGGTTTCGTATTTGAAAGACCCACTAAAACGGACAAGTGGAAATGGGCAATCATTGAAACCTCTATATGAAGACATGCATTAGCAAGAATTTTAAAGAAGACTAGTTTCATTTTGATTCATACTCCATTCACTGCTGTCTGTTTACATATCCCACCATGGGCAAGCAATAGTGACACAGTCAACGAAAAATGTCCTTTTAAGAGGCAGAAACCTTGAGCAGAATCAGACTCGGTGAAGATAAGTCAGATTATGTATGTCCAGGTTTCTGAAATTAGCACCCGAACTGGGGGGTTTGTATTGAGCACTGACTGTATAATACACTTGGGTGAACTTAAAGTTCTTGTGTGCTTTGTGTTTCTTGTTGTCTGTACCTTTTGAAATACCTAGTTAATGATAAGTAAGGTGGAGTCGTACTGAAGGACATGGGTCCCATGTGCATGTAAACCTGCATGCAATGTTTTTGTGTAAATATACTAAACATTGAATGACAACATTATTTACATTAAGAGAGCTGAATATTGTTCCTTTATTTAGTGCATACATTTCAAGACAACTGGAAAAACTTGCCTGCCACAGTGTCAGGCAGTGACAAATATTACTTTAGACCCTTTGTTATGTCAGAACAGAAAGAGGAAGGATGAATAGAGAGGAAGGGAAAAAAGAAATGGGTGCCAATCAGTTTTTTTTCCTTTTCATCTGTTTTGAAATCTGTCTGCTGGAAACATGCAACAGACACGACGGTCTACTTCAACATAGTCACTATATGTTTATGTGTGTGTTTGTGTTTGGGTGTGTGTTTATTTTTGAAACTTAGTTTTTCCCCTGATGAGACATTTCTGTGGAATTATTAACCCACTCTGGTGTTCATACCAGTAAAGGTCATCTGAAAAATTGTTGACTAAGACGAAGTCCAGAGTTTAGTAGTTGTTGTATTTTATTTTTTTTTTCTTGCCCGGCTTTACCCTGCTTTTTGGCAGATTTGGGTGTCACTAAAATGCACATGGGCCAAACTTCCAATAGACTAAACTGAAGAAGCTAATGTTCTTTAGTGTAATTAATCACCTCCAAACTGATACTAGGAGCACACCCTGTGCTTGTCAGGTTGCTACACCAATCATACGACATCAGGTGTGTTTCATTGTACCGACAGTGATTGAGTATGTGTGGCTTTCTGAGTCCCCGAGCTGCTTCACATCTAAAAATATTACCTGTACAGGATACGTCAATCATTTCAAAACCACGTGATGGAACATATGAAAGAAAGTTCACTGATAAGCATTGGCGCTGTGTCAGAACTGATTATGTTAAGAATTTCCCGCTAATGGAATGTCTTTGTATAACGCCTTTCTAGTCTTCCGCCCACCCCATTCACACTCTGATGGGGTTCAGTCTCTTCCCTACTTGGCACGCAGGCTTGGAGAAGCTGGGGATAAAACAGCCAATCTTCAGTTTAGCAGACGGCATGCTCAAGCTCTAAGCCATTACATCACCACCCCTCTTCCGCTGCACTGTTTGCATTGGCATTCCCCTCTCCGCTAATCAAAGTCAATTTCCAGTGGTTTCTGTGGGGCTTTTCCAAATGGAAGATCTAACTTTCTCACGTCTTGTGTCAGGGTGCGTGCATAAACCTGACCTGGTGCGTGATCACAAAGACCTGTAGGAGTAGTGTCAGGTGCTATATAAAACTTTGTTCCTGTTTCCTTTGCTATTTCCTGGCACCCTTTGCCAGTGTTTTAATAAATCAAGGACACCAAAAGAAAAGAAAAACCAAATAGAAAACCAAGAGTGTATAGAACATATTAACATTGTACCAACCAAGAGTCAGAATCAAACAGATTTTTTTAGGAAATTGGAAAATGGTTAGATTTCTTTAATATCTGACATTGTGCTTGGAGTCCAATGTGGTAATTTTTTTCCACAGATATTACAACTACATTAGTAACGGTACACTAAGATATGAAGTGTTCTGTGACTTTTACCCACCTGATAGAATAGATGGAATGTATAAGGGGTGAGTTGGCTGCTCCTCGGTGGGTATCTGTTAAGTGCCAACAGCCTTTGATAAGCTGATTACACAGTGTACTTAGCTGCATTTACCTCAGTATTCCAGTTAGACATTAGCTGTATCAACACCATCTGCACCCCGACCCCCAGTGGTTGTGTTTGAAGCAATCCCAAATGCAAACTGATGAGCTGCTGAATACACACAGAGCGCAAGGGCATGTTTACTGAAAGGTACAGCATTTATTTGCCTTATGCCTAATGTAGAAAAATGTGTCCCAGAGGGCGGTTGTGCTTCTTTGAACTCTAGAATATGTTATCTTTTTTGTGGTTGAAGATGCTTGAGACAAGTATCTTTTAGAGAATTGCTGCCATTACGAGAGAGAACATAATCTGAAGTGATTTGACTCAACCCTGAAACGTAAAGGTTTGTGGCGGCAGTACAGACTGGAACACTCTGGAAGTTCTGACCACTGTGTAGGGAAACTATACCTGTTATTAGTATTTACTTAACAGGGCTGCACAGAGGCACTGAAAATAAATTATATACCTTTTTTCAAATTCACTTTCAGTTCTCGTTTATAAAATAGACAAAATATAATTTATTAAATATGCGACTGGAAAATAATAAAGGTATATAGATAGCACCAGTTGCTTTACTCTACTAGTTTGGTCTTCAGGCAGAAATGTTTGCATGAAATGCCGTCTAGCTTTCTAGGATGGAGTGTGGATTGAGCATGTGAAGGCAGTCAGAATGTAACATACATGGTAAACATCTAGCTCAGGGGCAAATAAGTCTGGCATCGGGCCAAATTCCTCTAAGTGGTTATATGGCGGGTCTGTGCGGTACTCCCAATGTGTAGATTGTGAGATTGATTCCATCTTATTGCGGATATTTTTTCCTCTCCTTGTTAAACAAATTGAATAAAAGGACACTTTTGCACAGGCTCACATAAAGCATGTGCTGTAGTTTGTGCGCATTCCAGCGTTTGATCCGCTTTCATAAACCTAGGGACACTTATTTTCTTTTCCCTGAGAAAATTCAGGGGAATCCAATTACATGTTTACTGAAGACTTTTTCAGAGATGTGTCAAGCACGCCAGAGAGTCTTTTGAATGTCTCTTAGAACTCTTCAAAATAAAAGCTCTTAATAAACTCAACATGAAGCATTGCTGCAAAAACATTGTCACGCTTTTATTTTAGAGGCACAATCACTTAATAGGAAGTGGTTATGCGAGTAACTTGTTGCTGTTATCAATTTATTTATTTTAAATTTTTCTTCTATCAGAGCAATCTGGCTGCAATCAGGCCAGAACAGTCTGCCAACAGGCTGCCTATTGCTAACCACAGATGAGTTCCAGACAAGACGTCTGGATATTTGATTCAATAGTATCGAATTTTGAATTGGAGAGGGCATAGGAACTCTGCAGTACAGAGGCAGATTTGACAGCCTTGAAAGGTCAAGTATAGCAAACATGTTGGAACTGCCTTTTTGACTAATGGTGTCTGTCTACACTTTGATTAGTGTAGGGTGAACATAAATGACACTTGTCTTTAGGCCAAAAATAACAAACTTTACATTCTTTACATGTTAAAGTCCAGATTATAACCATTTTGTTCTAGTTCTTAATTATCTTTTTTTCTTTTCTTTCTTTCTGTCAGGTTCAGGCTCATGTGAGCAGCTCCCTGGCTGTTGCGCAGGCACTGGCAGATGACGTGGACTGCCATGTGTTTCCCTTCAGAGATTTTGGAAAAGGACAGATCAAAAAGCTTCGCATCAGCCCTGACGCATTCATACAGATCGGCTTACAGCTGGCATACTACAGGGTAACACATTGACAGGCACATGCACAAACGCACTCACATTTGGTGGTATTGTGTCAAGAATTATCTTTTTATTCAGACATTTTAATCTACACACAATGGCCCTCCATTTATCAAAAGTGCGTACACCAAATTTCCAGCGTACACCTGGCGTACACCCAAAACCACGGTGACTTTGAGAATTATCAATATGGACGTTGGCGTACGGCACGCTCAAATACTACGTCAGCTCAGGAGGTGGTGTACATGTACGCAAGTTTTGAGTTAGTCGAAATGCGCAGAAATAATTTCCTAACAGCACAAAACGCAGTGACAATCTAAAATACATGATATATTATGACCCACTGTAACAGAAACAAAGTTTGAAACATTAATTTGGGTGTTTATATTTGAGCAACACGGACTTTATACACCCTATTAAAGCAGTCAAAACATGCTTTGATTTGTATTTGGACTATTTTATCGTAGCTTTTGGTGTCTTATTTGGGTTTGCTTTTAATAAAATGTGTGTGTATGTAAATGAAAAGGCTACAAGCAAAAAATATTAAAACAACGAAGAGCATAAGCGGATGGCTTGAAGGACTGAGACTGGCTGCCGACATGGACACAGCCCCACGCCCTTTAGGTGAGGCGGGCACAGACATGTCGCGCACAAAGCCCTGCATTTATTATAAGAAAAACTTAATTATGACTGCACAGTGAGCACTGACACACCCGCTAAAGCCCCCTGCGTCCCCAGACTCTGGGATGCTAATCTCTGTTCATGTGTGAGTCCTGGGCCAGTGCGTAAAGCCCAGTCCCGGAGGTGATGGAGCAGCTTTTTATCAGAGCAACGTTCTTTCATTTGGAGCTTATTTGGGACTTTGATGGGGGGTTTTAGCAGTGCTAAATCTGTCTCTTGGTGCACCACAAGTAGCCAATTTTATAATTCTAGGAACAGACAAAAACTTGCACAGAACGAGCTCCACAAACAGGTGGTACAGACTTGGTGCAGCTCATCATTGTGTTTGGACAATGTTTCACTCTGAACATAAAAGAAACCGCGGATGGTCAGATCCAAGTCCGTGCGCATCCAGACCCGTGTCCGTGCGTATAGTCCCAGGACAGCGCAGATAATTGTTTCCCAAAGCCTCGAAACATTATGAAGGCTTGCTTTGCACGCTGGCGGTACACTGCCCCGTATCTGTCCATATGTCCTCTGTTCATCAAAGTAAATGCTCAGCGAGAAGCTCTTGGCCCGTGCCCTGCTCCTCCGGGATGAGCATATCCTCCTCTGGGGCTGACAGCGCGCACTGGTCCACTCCACCGAGGTTGACAGCGCATGGTGGTCCCCCTGACTCCAGCACTGGGTCTCGGGCTGGACCTGAACTGTTTATGGATCTTCTGACCGCTCGTGTCCAGTTTTAAGCGCATTGAACATTTTGTCAAAAATATGTCCAGTTTAAATCATCGAATGTTTCCAAATGAAAAATCTCGTAATATTAAAATGCACAATATGTATGAACATTTATGCCAGGGAGGCGCTCTAGTAGTGAAACTAAACATATAATCTTTATTTAAATCTGTCAAAACAACATAATAATTTGTTTCTGAAGTTGTAACTTGTGGATTTCCTGCTCCAAACCATGTATTTCTTGCCGTATTCCGTCAGTCCCTGCCATGAAGTCCTGGGTGCAGCCTCCTGAAGCTTGAATAATTGGAGGCGTTTCACTCAAATTACGCACGTTTTCAGCCGCTACGTTTATCAACACCAGGTGGTGCGTACACCTGGATTTCAAAGGTACGCACAGCTTCATAAATCAGGCGCTGAGAACAGTGTAAGCATAATCTCACGCACAAAAATAGGCCCGTTTCTACGCAAGAATGATAAATGAGGGCCAATAAGTGGCTAGAGCTGACGAGCCAGTCCTAAAACGCCAGCCACAGTGGGGGGAAAAAGTTGGTACAATAATGTCCAGCACCAACATATTCAAATTCAAACATAATTATCTTTGGAACTGAATTTCCGAAATGAATTGTGAGGAATGATGTTTCACCTACAAACACCTCCTGTTGTAAAATAGGGACTATAGTTATGTCTACCCACATTACCCTCCTTGAAGCAGCCAATATCCAGAGGTGTCCTGTCATGGCCACATCACAGCTTCATGATTAAGACTACCCATCATTAATTGTCTCCAACACTTGCATGCTTTGATACAGATTATGAGCACCAGAACAAGACTGAGAGATTAAAGGCTTTAGAGAGTTAATTAGCTGATTAGAGATCTTCTCAGGCTGGAATTTTTGTGTAATAAATTCTTTATTCTCAAAATCTATTAGAAATTACAAAATACATCTATAGCATTTAGCTAGCTAGCTACCAATGTAACATGCATCCCTGTCAACCCTCCCGTTTTCCCTGGGCTACTTTCGTATTTTACCGTTCTGTCTCAGTATCCTCCCGTTAAAATATTTCCCCATAAATACATCCCCCCTCTGTTAAAGCCAGTGGCAACAAATAGATAGTTGTGAACCAGAATGATTTATGATGTGCAAGTAAAAACTGCAACCTACAGTCAATTTTGGACATGAACGGTCATGACTGTCTTGTTAGTACAAAGCATAAATAAATTAGTGAAGACTGATTTTCTTACGCAAAGATTTAATAAATGAAGACAACTTTATATATTATATTAGGTCTATAGTAGTGACACACTTCAGATGAAAGTTTAATGTATATTGGAGGGGCAAAAATGAGACTGAAGCCGAACATAAAAAAATGATTTAATGAGGAGGTTTAAGTTGAATGATAAAGCATGATTATATATATATAT
>JAPMOB010211817.1:174-20989 GCA_029875015.1 Lepomis gibbosus | reverse complement strand
ATTTTACTTAGTATAAAATACACTGACTGATACAGAGCAGAATTAATCCGCTGCTCGGGTAATCACTGCAACAGGCAGCTAGTGTGTAATAAACAAAGCAGAGTATATTTAGACTTTAAGCCATTTAATCTCTCCAGCTAAACCAGAACTGGACCTGATAATGAACATTCACCCCAGTTTGACTCAGAATTTACCCAGAGTCCATTGCTCCTCACTGTGCTGGTAAACAGCAAGCTGCAAGCAGAGAGACAAAGTTCAGTAGCCTGCTCAACTGTGAAATAGACTTCAAATTGCACGCAATTACTGCATAATGAGCTCAATGTGTTCTATACAAGACCTCTACAATCATATTGAATTAATTAAAGTTTTAATTACCAAATCACCCTTGGGTATTTCTATGCTAAAAAGGATTGGTCCTGGACACTTTTAGGCCCCATCTAAAACTTTTTTTAATTTCCATAAATTACTAGCAAATTCAAACTAATATAGTAACATGGTATTTAAGGCTGATGCAAAGTAATACAATCTTGAATCTTATATCAGCACAGACTTGTATCACTCTACTGATCTTGCGTCATCATACTAGTATTTGTAAGAGAGAAAGTTATTGTGACTTTTTCTTAGATCACTGCAATGAAACACAATTTTAACATGAATATTAAAGTTTGTAGTTAGCTAATTGCTGAACATTTTTAATCTGATGCTAACATGCTAACTGGGTTTGCTTCCTTTAATAATTTGTGTACAGCAGCAGAAAAGAAAAACACAAGATAGAGGAAGAGCAGAGAGACAGTAGGATACAAAAATATTTAGAAAAAAGAAGAGTAAGTATTAGAGAAACATTTTTTTTATTTTTGACTGTGACACATATGTTCTCTTTTTTGAGCGACTGTCCCAGAAAATTTATATTCTTTCCCTGGAATAATATATGCTATTATAATACATCTAATCATGTTTTCATTGCTAAAGGGAGTATATCTCTGTGTCAGAGAGTGCGTCTATGTCAGGACAAATATAGGTAAGAGAGGCAAAAGGGAGTACTACAACTGTAAACATAGTATATTTGGTTTGATCCCCCTCAAAAAATAAAACAAATGCAAATTTCATCTGTGTCCTGGTTTTCCACAAATCAAAGGTGGCAACCCTACTTGGAAGTATGGAATCGGGCCACCACAAGCCTCTGGAACAGCTTCAGTGCACCTAGCCAAGTCTGTGGAACTCTATTAGAGATATTTACTCATTTATATAAACAAACTTTATTTAATCAAGTAATCCCATTGAGCTCAAGTTCTCTATTGCAGGAGAAACAAAGAATACAACAGAAAAAAAATATATCAAAAGTATATATGTTCTTAAAGACAGCCACAGACATCACTAAACAGATTTGAAGATGAAAGTTTATTATTTGGTGTTATTGTGATTATGGTGGAGAGCATTGTCTTACAGGCTGGTGCAAAACTTCCGTGGGTGTTCAATTGGGTTGACATCTAGTAAACGTAAAGGTCCATTTGATTCACAAGATTTTCATTCTCACCAAACCATTCAGTGAGGCCTTGTGTACGGGAAGCATCTGCAAGTTTCTCCCTTCTTTTGTTTACTTTATTCCTATCATTTGTCATCCCCGTCTGTATTTGTCAGTGAAACTGTCAGTGAAAATCTTTGATGTGACCAGATTACTTTTTTGGCTAATTAAAATGCGTATTAGAGAAATATTATTAAAATTAGTTCTTTGAATTATTAGGTTCTATCTAAAGCTGTGTCTGAAATCCTAATTTATTTCTCACTATTAAGTAAAATACTGATTGCCCATTATATAGGTAGCAGTGTATGAGTGAACAAGGGAGTAATTTAGGACACAGCCTAAAATCCTCCTGAGTAAATTAAATACAATTTTGTATATTGAGGGTGCCTGTCCACAAGAGTGAGACATGTAATCAAGAGAGAAACCTGTGCTCTAAGCTAAAAGATACAACAGTAAACAAGGGTTGGGTAACAGCTATCCCTCTACAAGACCCCTTTTTCTAGCCACTTAGATGTAAATAAATTTGAATCTGCTTCCATATGCAGCTTTAACAATCGCTTCATCACTGTCATAAAGTGAAAGGTCTGTTTTACGTTGAGGTTGTCTCTGGAGATCCAAATCAGTCACCCCAGATCATGACCCCTCATCACACAACTCCCCTGAACACACAAAGATCTCAATTAACACATTCAAACAATGATGTATCCCCCATTGTAGTGTGGGTAATCAAAATCCATTACTTAAGATTGTACTATTTTGTTGTTCTGGCCCTCTCCTGTTTAATTTTTCTTGTCTTTTTTTCCTGGGGGTCTTAGCTGTTTGCTTGCAGCCTCTACTTGTAGTAATCGTGTAAGGACACTGTCTGCTAAGGTTATAATTGCTTTTCTTGTTTCAGGTTATTTGCCACCCCCTCAGTCCCTAGTAGACTTTTAATTTTCTGATGTTGTTGCCATGGAGGTGTAACGTGCAGCATGAAGTGCAAGGCAAAAAAAAGGACCAAAGTAAAATTAGAAGCATTTTTTGCTGTGAAGTGATATTGACCTGTGAATGCTCCTTTGTGTAATTATATTGTTTCATGTATTGTTCCTTTCGATTGTATGTGTTCACAGAGTTTTCAAAAAGTATTATTCAAAAATAATATTTACGCTCAGAGCAGAATTTCAATTATAATTTGTTGTGGTTCATTGGCCTCTCAATATGACATTCACTGTTACGTCCTGTCTAGGGGCCCGGACATAACATGGAACTACCCCATCTTCCCCAAGTCCGAAGGAGCCACATGAACACAACTTAGACTATTGTAAAATAATGAATAGTGAATTTACTCATAACAGAGTGAAACAAATTGTGATAAGCTAAATTGTGCTTCAGGGAGAGCCAAGGCCAACATAACATACAAATCACCTCTAACTAGAAATCAGCGCTAACCTATCAAACAAACAAATGAAAATCAACCACAAACTACTGACCTCCCTAACTATAGTAAACAGGAGAAAAAGAAGAGAAACAGAACTGGTGGCCTACCCCTACTTATACAAAATCAAGCTGTGGCATGTTTGCAGAGGCAGAAGATGCCAAGATTCCAACCAATGCCACAGTGTTTGGCAGTTCTCCACTTAAATAGCAAGCCTTCAGGAAGCAGCCAATCATCTGTCACCAGCTGGAACTGCAGACACCAATCCCCCGCTGAGCAGAGACATAATCCACCAATCACACTGATGTTATGGCACAGACCTATTTACATAAGAAACAGGACAGGAAACAGAACAGATGACAAGAAGCACTGAATATAGTATATTGAAGTTCACAAATTACAACCGCAGTCTAACATTCACGAAGAAAATAATCTTTATGTCATGGAACAAGAACAGGGAGGCCTCACATTCAGCGCCAAGAGAACACTGTGTGTTGACTGTCCCAAACTATGAGCGTTCCCCAAAACAACATATTTGACAGTCGGAAAGTATAAATCTTGGGATAGTCGTACCAGACTTTAAGTATCCTACGTAGGTCACGTGACGTAAGTTATATGACATTAAACACATGGTTAACAGTTGCAGATTGGTTAGGTTTAGGTAATAAAGTCACTTGATTAGGTTTAGGCAACTAAACTATTTGGTTAGGTTTAGGAAAAGTCTGCTTTGGATTAAGATAAGTACCTTACATAAGTGATGTAACAAAGGCAAAATAAGACTTAAGTTACCTATGGAACATTATTAGAAATAATTTAAAACTTTAAATAAGTCAACATTTTCTTTGTTTCACATTGGACTCAAACCTCAGTCTCCTGGTTAAAAGTCCTATTTGTTCGACCCATCCATGCATCCATCTATCCAACCCATCCACCTCCATATCATGGACTGTCACAATGACAATGATAACCTGCTGATGTTTAGCCGGTGTAATGTTTAAATTTTTCCCCATCTAAACAGATCAACAGAAAGAAATTGTCATTTAAACACAATCAAAAAATTATACTGGAATAATGTTGCAGGCGTTTATATCTCTCCCTTATAGGTTAATTAAAGATTATTTAATTAAGATTAAAAAGTAATCATCTACTGTTTCCCTGACCTAGGCTTTGATAGATGACTTTAATGTTGTTGAGTAATGTGATGTTTGTGCCAGATCCTAATAGATGCTTAGTGATTAGTGAGATAATTAAAAATTGCTGGAACAGAACTTTGCCAGGATGAAATTCTTAAATTGATGTATTTATTTATCATCATATCAAGTCACTGTCTGCAAAAGCATCAAGAAACTTGCTGTTTGGCTACTTCTGTTTGACTAGCTATGACTAATGAGGCCCCCAAAGAACATGAATAAATAGAAGAGAAATGATGGCCTTTTTTCTTCATTATGGGAATATGAATGCAGTTATTACTGTAATGACAGTTAGTGGCTCCAGTTCAACCCTAGCTTGTACTCCTTGTGCGAGAAGCATACATTAGAGTATAAAGTGTTTCTCTTCTGACATGTTTGATGGTTTTATTGAAAAGTAAGACCTTTGTTGAAATGATGGTCACCTGTTCATCTAAAAAGTAATGAATCAACAAAATACATTTTAGCTTGTGTAACCCAGATTAGAAACAGAGCAATAAATAGTCATTAATAGATTGAAATAACAATAAATAGATAGATTGAAATAAATAATCTATGGCAATAAATAATATTTAATAATAATATATTTAAAATTACATTCTTTTGTTTTTATGTTTTAAAGTGAGATAAGAGAAAAGGTTTGATATCCCTTTTATACTGTGCAGAGCCACGATATTTTTGAATTTGATTGAAGTGTGTTTTGCCAAAGTGCTAACAAGGTAATTAAGCTTGTCATAGCTCAGTAAAAGAGAGAAAGGTGAATTCAGAAGGAGTGTGGTTATATTTTTCTATTTAAAAAAGAAAATGGATCAAACCACCATTTTAAGTGAACTTTTAAGGAGTAAAACAAAGTGAAACAGTATATTTCCTTTGTTAATTGTAAAGTTTTATAAGGACTGCTGAGGACTGCTTTCTTTATGGCCAGGTTTTTCCCTCTAGGGCAGTTTTCCAGAAAATGGCCACACACACACCAATTCTCGAAGACATCACACACAGACAGAACACCAGATGGCGAGCCTCACCCAAGGGATTCGTACCTACAATGACTGAAAAGACATCCCAGCTACTCAATCACCTGCATACAGTTGACCTATTGAAATGGTGCTCCACTGCTGTTGCGTTAGTATTGTGGATTTAAAGGAATATCCTGCTTGAGTATGACTTTGCATTTAGCAATTGCTAATGTTTTACTGTATGACCTGTGAGTTGAAGCATAAAGCTTGATTGTGCCTTTCATGTAAAAGGTTCAAAAGGGGCAACAATGTAAAAAACCCTTAAACATACATCTTTCATAACTTTAAAGACATTATCTAGAAACTACATTGAAATGATTATTTAAACAAACTAAAATAACTTATAACCAAGGAATTTTCAAAAGGGGTTTAAGTTAATGCACTCGCTTCCCACCTACAGTGAATATTTTGAGTGCACTGTAATGTATGTTTTCTTATTGTCAGTAAGCCACTGGCTTGTCCATTTAAAGGCTCTAGTCTTTGGTCTATTTAGTTCAACCACTTCTTCAAACCTAAAACTGGTCCAGTAGCTCACAGTTGTCTGTGATATGGTGAGACAAATGATATGCATGCCACTTATTATAAGTCAGTGGTTGACAAAACGGTAATATGATGAAAGTGAATTCCTCAGGTTCACATTCTTTGTTGTGCTCTGCAGTCTGAAGACATGATAAATTCACTTTTTGCTTTGACTGCTGTGCTAAGGCATTAGCAATATGAAAGGTACTACTGTGATGATTTGCTTCTCTGTGTGTACTTAAAAGGCCCCCTGTGAACACTGAAGATGAAGTAAGTTTTTGACAGAACATCCATAAGGGGGAGTTATGTCTTCATTGGAAGAAATCAATTACTTATGCTCCAGGAAAAACTGAATATATCACTGGGAGGGGTTGTAAGTCTTTCAGGGTATACTCTGAGGTGATTATGAAAGTAGTTCACTTGCGGGGGGCTGATTGGTGAGTGGTTTAACTGTCAACAAACTTGCACATACATTTATTTGATACATGCATGAACATGTATGTGTGAAATCACTTCCAGCCAAATGAATTAAAGATCAGAATCAGGAGGAACTATTTTTTTCCCATGTGTTTGAACAACTTGTTATTTTCCAACTCTGAGGTACCATAATTCAGACATCATTTAGATAATCAATCACATCTCCATGACAATGACTGCAAACCTCAACGGTATTGTTTGGGAGGTACAAAGGTTCCATTGCTGCTGCTGCGAGCCATATGGCCGCTTTAGACTCATAATGAGAACAGTTGGCACTGAGTGAAATTCAAAGTGAGTGCTGGATTCCAAAAAAGATCTCCAATATCTGGAGAGTGTATAGCATAATGATATGAGGGTGGCATTTTGCCTTTCTGCAAATTATGATGCTGCACTGAACCGTGACCTTGATAGTGTGACACATTTGGGAGAAGATGAGCACCTTGAAATCCTGAGTGGTTCTGCATGTTATGTGACATGTCTACAAGTGGAGGAGCTTAAGTAATTATGGTCTTACTCACGTTTGTGGATTAAATGTATCCTGAGATAAAATTCTTTTTAGGTGCAAATATTGTAATACTGTGAATCCAACATTGAATTAGGCCATTTTGGTCACAAAGTAAAAGTTTTGTTTTTATTCTTTCATCGGTTCTTCACTAGTTCTAATGAAACCACAGAATGAAATTTGTTCTTCGAGTAACAATAAAAGAGACTTAAAAGTTTGAAGGTACTCTGCTTGCCATGCTGCCATGACACAAAACCCATAGTAACAAAAACTTGGTGATAAAAGGTTTCTTCATCTTCTTCTTAGATTTAGCCTGTTAATACCATCATCACTAGAGTCTCATGTGTTGTCAGGCGATGTCATGCATTTATTTACTATATACCAGATGTAATTGTGTTTACATTCTGTCATTCACTTTGTGAATGAGGGCAACACACAGGATTTTTGCCCTTAAAATGTGTGCAATTATCACAAAATACTTGGTTCCCCTAGCAATTGCAAAGGAGATGACTGATAAACAGTGGAATCATTATATGCTCAAAGTAATCTAGTTTGCTTGATCAAAAAATATACTGACAATGTGTTGTTTTTGTTACTGGAATAATAGTAAAACCAAGTCTATCTTAAAATTTTTTCCATATTGTTTTCACTGTCAACAATATTCAGCACTGGAAACATGTAGAAGAAAACAAAAGGTGCCTCCTGTGGAGCAAAGGAGCCTCGGCAACACCCTGACACGGAAGTAGAAATCCATCTTAAATCATGACGGCAATCTTCTTGCTTTTACTGCAATAGCGAAATTAAATACAGCTGTTACCCAGGGCCTGTCATTAAAGAAATGTGACCATCTGCATATTCAGATAATTTACATCTTTACTTAACTTTCAGGGATGCTTATTAAAGCTGACTTTGTGATATCCAGAAAAGTTTAAAGAGAGCTTTGCCCTGCAGCGGGTAAAGCTGTCCTTTGCTTTTTCTTAAATTAGATTGCACCACTGCCAACTGCCCACTTGTTTATTTGTGTTTAGTATAGCCTTTGGTGCCGTGTTGATGCCAGCAAGAACAAAAACAGTCGTTGAAAAGGATATCTGTTAATGAGCAAGCTACTTACCTAGATCTCTTTCTGTCATTGGCATTTTGTCTGGGTCTGTGCAGAAAAGAGATGAATTTATGTTCAAATGTTCCGTATGCCTCTTTTGCTATTTTTTTTAGCATAGAAATTGCCCTTTCTGTTTTTTAAAATCCTCAATGGGTAAACAGGGATACAGGTGTGTGTATGTGCATGATTGTGTGCTTGAGTGTGTATGAGCACATTTTTGTCCATCTGTCATCTGTCCTGGGGCTGGATCCATCATTGTTTATGTCCCAGGACAGATGCAAGCTCAAATGCAATATCTCACCTCCACTCCCAAAAAACAACATAATGTGTCTCAGTCAAAGTTATTTGATGTGTTTATCTATGTCTATGCTGTTGCCAGCAAAAGCAACAATAGAGCAGCATATTGCATAGAAAACAAAAAAATCAAAGGAAACAATTTGATGCTTGATGTAATTATACACAGGTGGAACTAAGTCAGACTAGAATTCTCTTCTGTGACACATAAATGGTGTGTGCCTATATATCTGAAGAAATGCAGCCTGAATTCTGTCTCTTTTAAGCACTGTTGAGAATAGAGATGTGTGTGTGACCCAAAAGCTCTGGTTTCTAATGGCATTTAAGACTCCAGACGAATTTGTACCTGTCAATTCTTGTTTTCTTGACTCTGCAGTGTTTTAATCCTGTTATTAAGTGTTCCTTGGTATTAATGGTAGTTGCTTCATTAACTGGTGCAAACTTGACTGAACTGAAAATCTAAGACTGAGTACCAGCCTTTCATTTAAGCTGCCACAATGTGTCATTACAAGGTACAACTGCAAACACTATGAGCATGTTAGAATTGCTGCTGCATAAGCCACAATTTAGCTCGGTTGGTAAAGCCAGGAATCACAACGAAATCCAGATACAAAAAAAAAAGACGGTTGGCATGTTGATGGCTGAAGAGAAGCTCAGTTTAACTTGTATTCTTGCTCCCATGCTGGCATGCCAAACTTCAGTCATTTTTACGCCAGCTTTTGGAGAATGAGCTTGAAATATTGCAAAAGAAGAGTGGTGAAAGAACATGGAGCAGCATTTTCTTATTAACACAAATGCATTCATAATTCAATGGTTTTTTTTACCTTTTGTGACATCTTGTGACCATGAAATGAAAATCTTTGGGATTACCACTGTCAAAAAAATAAATATACAAGTTAGTTTGTATTATTTAGTATTCAGTCATTATTACCTGCCAAGGCTGGACTGGGACAAAAAATTGGCCTTGGCATTTTGGCCCAGGTGGCCCGCCAAAATCAGTCAGCCACCCCCCACCAATACACCATCCTTCCATTTAAGGGCTTAGATTAGGGGTGTGACGAAACACTTAGCCCATGAGACATAACACAGCACAAGATTGGGGCCATGACAACAAGACAAGAATAGCCTATATTTTAATAGGCCTACTATTTAGAAAGAAAATTATTGAAGAAATATTCGATAGGGAGGTCTGGGGATTCTCCCCCAGAAGATTTTGAGCATGAACAATTTAATTTCTTGCATTCTAGAGACATTTTCTGCACCAGGGAAGCACAAAATTCAGGCGCCAGGTGACAATTCAGAATATAAAAATATAATAGAATGCAATAATCAGTAGCTTGTTATTGTTTATAGCCTAAGTTACTTTTTTGAACAACACAGAGTTTTCTTCTATATTTATATTGTGGGAGTGGGTTTGAGTAAGAGATGTGATTGGACAGGCTCAGTGTCAGTATAGAAAATTACCCAATGGGCCGTTGTCCATGCGTAATGGGCTGGTCGTTGGCCCATTTTTAAAATACAGTTATAAATACATAATTTACGTTACATCGGCTCTAAAGGTGCGTCGGTCCACCAGGCCCTTTTACCAGCCCGTAACTCAACTCTGAACTGTTACCTGCCCTTAATTCAACTCTGAACATTAATCAAACCAAATTTAAACAACTTAACTTGAATGTAGGCTTCCTGAGGAGCTCGTCATTTGAGTCTAATGTACAACAAATCAGCCAGCACCTGCAGGATACCAGTTAATGCTGTTCTTAATGATGAAGCAGACTGCAGTGTCAAGATGGTACAAACTGCCGGTGGCGGTGTAGCTCTGTGGTTAGTATAAAATTTTCAAACCCAGTGGCCATGTGGGTCTTGATCAGATTTGCAATTTGCATGTTTTTCCCTGTGCTGGTGTCAGTTTCCTCCAGGCACTCTTCTTTCCTCATATAGTACAGTGCAGGTAACCTGAAGTGGAAACTATTCACTAACTGGCCTATAGGAGTGACTTGGATTATGTGTGTGTCCCTGTGTTAGACTGGCAGGTGGACCAGGGTGTATTTTGTGGGACTCCATCCCCCGCAACCCTGCTCAGAACAAGAAAGGATAAATGAGATTTCATTGAATTCCAAATGCCGGACATTGCCACTGTAATTGCTTTAGAGAAATCGGTCACCAGTTGGGTAAGCATAGACTGTTTCATATGAAGAAATGCTAATACGTCTATGAATTCAGTTACCTTTATGTATATGCTGGAGATAACATTTTCATCAACAACGCACAACACTCTGAGCAGTTTCAGTCTGGACTGATAGCAAAGTACTACAAAGATGGCACAAAAAGAAAAAAGTGATGATTTTATTTTAGGAGCTATTTGGCATTCTAGTGCTACTTTTAATTATACTGTTTTCTTGGCATGTAGTTTTTTCAAACATACGGTTCAGTTTTGAACTCCACGCGTTATTTTACACTCCCACCCACTCATACCACCTGTAACCATTACATTTGAATGCATGGTTTTCCAAGAGAGGTACACAGCCAAAACAGCTTAAATTTATTTTATTATTGTATTATGTATGTCACCATAGCTACTTCACGCAATACAGCTGCAAAGAAAAGATTTATGATTAAGGGTTTCAACACTAATAGGCCAGAGATGGCTGGTCTTAGTTGACAGGTAGCAATTATCACCCTCAATCAAACCACTGTGTTATACACTAAGTGTGGACTGAAAGCTTTTGACACATTAAAGCTACTTTCAAATGTATAGAGTGGACATTGCCTTAGTCAGTGCTTGATAAATCTTTAAAATGCTTGCCCGAAAGGATGAGAAGGGTGCAGTTGCTGGGGATTGTAATAATGCATTTTTAAAAATAGGCTGCAATTTGAAGAGGGAAATAATCATGTGTCATCAAACAAAATTTTATGATGAAGAGAATAGGGTGGTAGCTGATGTTTTGCCATAATTCAAATAATAATTCAAGGCCTCCACAATACTTAAAATTAGTGGAAGCGTTGTTAAATAGTTTCAATGTACGTATATATAACCACATGTAATTAATTTAGGTTGTATTGATTTGATAAAGCAGTCTTAAAATAGATAAATAAGTAAAACACCCATAGATATACATTTTTTCATGTGCCCACATGTTCAGGTAACTCATTTTTTTGAGCTCAGTTCCACCATAGATTCACCGATTTCTTTAACTCTTTGGCCTGCAATGGCTTCACCAAAACAAACTATTTTTAAAGTCCATGTTATGATGATAATTTAAAACTCATTTTGATGGTGATGCACTGTCCTGGAAAAACATGAATAAAAATTGGAAATAAGATAAATAAATAACAGTTTGGGTGTTGCAGCAATAGCTGTAAGATGTTATACAATTTTCTTTTTTGTTTTTCACAGGTTTTAGTGGTTAACGCAACTTTCATTAGCTCTGCTAGTGTACATTTGCTACAGTGGGGTGTTCCAGCTGTGCTGCCACTGTTTTCAATGATGAATATACTGTGGAAGAATTATTTTTTAGCAAATGAAGGAACGTTCTGTCTTGTCTATCCATTTTATTTTCATTTGTTAAATATCAAGTTTGATCCTGGATCCTCATCAGGGCAAAGAGTTGGAATATCAAATTAATGGGTCAAGTTACAACAAGTTACAACTTGCAATTTTATTGTACATTCTTTCCAGAGTTGCCAGTTTGTTTACTGAGTTTAATCCCAAATGGCTGCTAATTTGCTAATGTTAATGGGAAAGTGCAACATGCTTATGTTATGTTATGCTTACATTGGTTTGGTATAGGACGACAAAATCCAGTACAGCCAGCTCATACAGTATAACAATTTAGTGTCTCCAGTATTGTGGCAAAAGTATGTCCAGCACCATCCCACAGCAGAGCTTTTAACCAATTCAGAGACCTCTGCCAAGTGAAGGATTCACACATCTCATTTTCAGATGCATGCATGCATGCATGTGGCTCTGACATCAGAAGGCTTTAAAAAATCACTAACAAACCCTCACCTCCCATCTCTCAGTTTCTGTGTGCGACATAAGAAACCCTAGGTTAGGTGTCACAACAGAGAGTTGTCACACCTAACAGTTAACATAATCTCACTTGCAAAGACATGCACTTTTTGGTGTATACTTGATCACGTACACACCGTTACACACCACAAATAGTGTTTATTTTTAAATGGGAGAAACTGATAAAATGAATGTGAAATCAAAAGACTCTAAAAAGACATGAAAACACATTTGAAGATAAATAAAATAAAAAGAAATGTAAAGTAAAATGTTGTGTGTTGATGGGGCTCTGAGTTTGCTTCCATCTACTACCTGAGCCTTGTTAATCAAGAGACTGGAAAACTGTTCACTCTCTATTAGTGGCTTGATGGGTTGACTGATACCTGCAAAATATTGCAGGTACTCTGAAAAAAAATTAACAAGAAAAATATAATAATATATTAATTTAAAAAAGACATTAGTATATTAGAACATTTAACAAAGCTCCTCTATAGAGTCTAGCGTATAAACCAAGTTTGCAGGTTTCAGAAGTTAGGGTGTAGCAATGAGTGTCAGGGTGCCATCTGCCAAAACATTAATTAGGTAATGAAACATTACCTAAACATTAACTAAGGTATTTAAGGCAACGCAAGATATAAAAACTGTATGCCCCTTCAGTCAGCCGCGCTACTAGGCTACAGCACAGTCCTTTATGCCTTTTGGACCTGCAAGGACATGAGCAACAAATCACGCAAAAATATCTAAATATACACATTTACAAATAGAAATAAATATAAACCCATTGGCTCCTATACCAACCTTGGCATAAAACTCTAACTAACCTTGAACTGGAACTTGCTGTGTTTTTGCCCTTGCACTAGTCTTATTAAATAAATTAGCTATTAAATAAGATGATCAAGAAGTACATGTACAGAGATTAACCCTTAAAAATACTCTATTTAAACATTAAAAACATGTTCACTTGATTTAAAAAGTATATGCAATAATTTTTCATTTTCACATTTACATTTTATTAATGACCATTTTAACAAATTTGATCAATTGAAGCCATTTGCACTACCATTCAAACCACTGGTTGGTTACTGCAATTGTACCACCTATTATGTTCCGCTAAGAGCAGACACTTGAGACAGGGAGGATGGACCCAGATTCAGATTCGGAAAACTAAATTGATATGATGTGAAAGTGTTTATTAACAGAAAGGTGAAACATACAACCAATGTAGAAAGCAGTCCTAAAATGAAAACATTACAGATCCAAGTTATGAAACTTGTGTTAAGTCTTTAAATCTGCAAAAGAGACAATCCATCTAGAAGATAAAGCGTCCTCTAAATACTAGAAAAACACAAGAGATGAGGCTTGGCAAAAAAGATCCTCCATAGAACACTAGTGAGACATACATGAGCAATGAAATCACAATGAGAGACAACAGACATCCTCTTAAATACACACAGGTGAGGTGAAGACAACAAGGCACGTACACATCAGGGCAGGTGCAAGAAATCAGCCCAGAAACACAAGGATGGCGTGGGTGGTGATGGCGCAATGGTTAAGACAATGCCTTTGGTGTGAGAGACCCGGGTTCGAGACCCGGGTTCGAGACCCGGGTTCGAGACCCCACTGTGACCCATCCACCATTGTGTCCCTGAGCAAGACACTTAACCCTAATTGCTCCAGAGGCATGCAACCTCTGACATCAAAGGCAATTGTTAGTCGCTTTGGATAAAAGCGTCAGCTAAATGAAAAAAAATAAATAAAAAAGGGAAGTAAAACAGTCAACACGCTCAGACAAAACTACATTGTAAAACACAAATACGAATGTACAAAATTTCAGCAAATAGTTGTTGAGATATTTCAGTCTGGATTAATGTTGCAGTCAGACTGACGGACAGACTGACATTGCCATCCAAATAGAGTAGCCTCCCCAGCTGTGACACATGAAGGAAGTGATGTCATATCAATTAAATCCACTTGTATCACTGATATTAATCTTTCAGTGCTATTACACAGTCATTGCATTATTGATGTGGCCTGACTCAGGCACTGCACAGGATTTAATACCCATCTGACTGCTAAAATGGAAACTGCTTAGAGTTTCTTACACCTGCAGATCACATATACTCACATCAAATTAAATCACACTTTTCATTTCCAACTCAAATCAGGTCCACCCAGCTTAAGTCCCTGTTGGACCACAACATTTAATTATGCTCAATTACTGAGTAGTGAAGCGTGTAAGAATATGCTGTCGCCCATCTATCACTGACCTTGACTTACTCACTCCCCTCCTGACCTATCATTTTCTGTCTTTCAAGGTAATAATAATAAGACTATAAATGGTTCAAGCACAGTGTTTACACTGCAAATAGTATTTAACTTTTATTTATTGTATCTATTACTATGTTTTAAAGATATTTAGAGAGCGATGGAAGGAGACACGCAGCTAAGGGCTGCAGGTCAGATTCAAACCTGTACTGCTGCAATAAGGACTCAGCCTTGTACATGGCGTGCACACTCTACCAGGTGAGCTAAACCAAGCCCCTATTAATATTTTTAAAATAGATTTATTTTATTAAATCTGAGTTATTTCTGTCTCAGCTGTACTTTCTGTGTAGGGCTAATTAGCATATGTTAGTATTATACCTACTTAGCATTAGTAGCTTATGTGCTAGCATGCTGTTCCATAGCCTCACAGTGCCGCTAGCAGATTCTTCGTCTAGTCTTAATATCTAAAAGGGATACTGACATTTCTTGGTTTAAAAAAATGCAACCCTACTGCTTGCATGAATTAATGCTGATGTGCCACTAGGGAAAATGTTGGTACTGCAAACATGTACGAGTAGGTTAACCAAAGTTGCATAAAAATGACAATGGACTATTACTTTCATTACTTTCATGCCACAGCAGAAGCATTATCACTTACCATCATCTATATCTGTTTATTCTTCATCTCTGCAAATGTCACAATGCAAAGTAAAACACAGGGGAAAACTGAACAAACCCTGTGTTACAGGGATCAGATCTGCTGAAATGCAAATGTCAGAGCATATGATTCACATAATTTTTATACTCATCAAATCAGTGAACCCCAGTGCCCTGTATGGAGGCATCTGCATTTCTTTGTCAAGTAATTTATTCAGTGTTTTCCTTTACTACTATTTTACCAGTACTCTTAACTATTTACTTTCAGTTTATAAGAAATTAATAAAAAATATCCAGGAAACTATCAGATATTCAGATCTGTTCTGTGAACTGGATGTGGTATGTGTTTTGTAAAAGTGTTCTTCCTGTCCCAGCATTCTTTATTTCCTATGGTGCATCCACAACAACATTCCCCGGGGTGTTGACGCTATTACTTCTGTATTCAACATACCATTTGTCCAAGCGTCCCACACACTGAATTATTCACAGTGCCTATAGATGCACAGCTGGCCTGCTCTGCTTTTATTGCTTTAACTTTCCAAAGACAAGGAAGACCACAGGCAAACTGTAACACAGAGTTCTTCTGTACTGCTCTGAAGTCGGTCAACACTCTTTCTTGCTGCAGTTCTAACCTGCTCCTCCTTGTAGCCTGAATATCTCAGGTTTGATGTGTAGAATTTATACCAAAAATGGGGCTTCTTTGTCTTTTTGAATTCGGGATGTTTTCTCCCATATGGTCCCATATGTATGAAGAATGTGAACAAAGCTGCATTTGCATGAATGCATTAGAATAAACCTGAAACTCATTTTCATTCTCTTCTTTGCCTTTAAAATATATAACTCTAATTCTACCCACTGAGGGATTAACTGATTGGTTAAGAGACCCTTATGCTATGTATCGATCAGAAAAGCTAGTTTAGAGAGAAGCATCAAAGAATAAAAGACGGGGTCTGGAAACAGACAGTTGAAGGGTATGAAAGTGAGAGTCCAGAGAGAATGGGAAACAGTTTGAAGAGGCAAATAATACCCACAGTTGGTAGCAGGAGGTGGGAGGATAAACAACAAAGATAATCTTTCCTTGGCAGCTAGGGGAGAGAGCAAAATGAAAAAATACAGAGAAATAGATGCTGGGTTCCAGCTGAGTGTTTAAGCATGGAAGAGAGGGAGGAAGCAGGGTGAGAATAAATATGCTATTTCCTGTATCGCTCTCTCTTTCTGCACCATTTTTTCTCTTGTGTGGGTACGAGCAGAGGCAGAGCAAGAAAGAGAGAAAGAGAGAAAGACAGGGGTAGCCTGTGGTGAGCAGTTGGGGTTGTGGGGAAATTTGTGTGACTGTGTGCCTACTGACAAATAACAACATCATCTTCATAGATAATGCTGAGTGTATGATTTGGATCAACATATATTTGTTTGTATATGTCCCTTCAAAACAGGGTGGTTGTTCGTGCATACCTCTGGGATTTCCAGCAACTGCATCATTGGGCTCCTAATGGAACATTGGCTTTGGACAAAAGAAACAAATGGAACCAAAAGCTCCTGAAAAACTTATATTCAGCTTTTTTAATGGCAAAAAGAACATGAAAATAAATACAATCACAAAGTTTATAATTAGAAAATCTAACCAGTATGGGCCTTTTACACCTTAAATTGCATATTGTAACCATGGATAGCAAATCATTTCGAGAAAAGACTCTTTGGTCCATTATCCAATCTAACCACACTTGCCTAGTAAATTACCTCAAAATTAAATAATAGTATCACTGTATCTGGGATTCTTCAGTTTTTTAAACTTTAAAAATAAAACAATGGCATATGAGATTGAAATTTATTTTTTCTAAAATTAGTTGATACCCACTGCACAAAGTTGAATCATTTGGGACTAAAGCTGCATGAGTCTGCTGATTTTTGAAACACTGTTGAGTCACTGACTGTAAGCAGTTTATTTTTCATGCAAATTCCAACATACAAACTAGCTCTTTTTCTCACAAAATATTCTTCTCTTATCGAAAGTTCACACATGCACAAAATTATTCATTTATTCAGGCTTTCATATCTCTCACCCGCATGCAAAAGACAGTAGCCCACACACCACCGCCCTTGCAATTATGTGCTCTATCATGTGTTACAATCCAGCTCTCTAAGGGGAAGGGAAGAAACATAAAACCAGATGGATTTGGCAAAGTAAAGTTATTTATTGCATGGTTTGGTTGTAGGTAACTTAGATTTACAAAAATAAAAGGCAAACTTCAAAGGAAAAAGGGCCTAAGGGTGCTGCTTAAATCAAATAAATAAATGCAACCTAAAGACGACTCCTAACTCAGAGTTTTATCATGGTCTACTTGACTCTAAATATATAAAACGAAAAATAATATAAAACCTCAACCACCTGACCTGACCTAATCTTACATATCCAAAACATTTGAAGCAGGCAAGCTTTTCGGGGTTGCAATGGAGCAACCCCGAAAAGCTTATGGACCCAGTCAGGGGCCCTTGGAATTGTCCTAACTTTTCCCCCCTATATGGCCCATGCCTACAATAACCTACTGTTAATACAAATAGCCTACAATATGCCTATACACCACTACCGAGCCCACCCCCCACCGGCCGCCGGCTGCACAGTTGCCTTGTCTGACAGCTCAACAGTCCAATGAGCGGGTGTATCACAGTTCTGTCTCTGGATCCACGTCACCCGATCGTGGACTTTTGTGTCTGGATTTTGGTCTCTGTTTCAAAACCATTACAGCCCTACTACTGAGTAGTCTGCCTACTATTTTCAGTGAGGAAAAAATTACTTAAATAAATAAATAATAATCTAGTGTTTGATCACAATTTTTAAAAAATGTGCAAACCAAAGTTTTTTTGACAACCTCAAAACAGATAAAGCTCTGATCTCTGGGGCACGGACCCCAGGTTGGGAACCACTGAGCTAAATGACTAATAATTTCTAAATATAGTGGTTCTGAATGTGTATTTTCACTGAAAAACTAAACCTGGCCCAGTCCACAGAGAGTTGCAAATGACTCAGTTTCACATTAAAATAATAATCTAAATTATGCATGTGTTTAATACCTATCGAATATAGACAGAGAGACCCAGCGGCATACTGCTCACATCACAGCCATGGCAACTAATAACTTGGTTGAGAATATGTACAGTAGCTTATCAGACGAAATTGTATCCTCTGGATTGGAGAGCTGAACTGGATGCCTCTCCAATCAGGTTCTTCAGGCAATCTGCCAGGAAGTGAGATGGGTGGTTACATTTGTCTTTACATGCATGCAAAATCCGGGAAAGGACTGGTCACATAGGTTCCTGTTCAAATCTTTTGTGATCTGCATCCCCAAAAGTTCAGAGCAGATACATATTTCCTGAAAAAAACACAAGAATAAATGTATTGAATTGGCAACACAAAAACAGCATCAGCATGCTAACAAAAAAATGTTTAGATTAATTGCTAACAGGAAGGTGAGCGTGTTAAAAAGGAAAAATAAATGTCTCCAAGCCTAAAGTAGAAAGAAAATCCAAGTTGACTTTCTAAAAATGAAAAGTACTGAGAAGGAGCTGGGGAAAGCATGCAAATTTGGTTCGTTTTTCTTTGGGGCTGGTAGCTTTTCTTACCACCTATTAGCCCCAGTCTACATTAAACAACCTCCCTCATTATTTTGGGCCACTGCCTTAATTAAGTTGTAGCGTGTGAGATCTATCACCAAATGCTAACATAGGTCTAGATCTAACTTTACTGTAAACAGTCTCTGTTTGAAGATATATCATCATTATGGATGAGTGTTCTTAAGCAGCTCCACCACAGGCATTGTTCTGAAAGTGAAGACTGTATAATGTGCTCTGTCATTTACTCTGTGATGGATATAATTCTTTGCTGATGTTACAAATGCTGGTCACGTTTTCTTTTAAGTGGGATTGTATGGTAATTTTCACTGAGTGTGTGGGCAGATTCCTCACCTATAACAGACCGTCAGTCTGCACAACGTGTTCTGCAGTTGTCTTTCTAGCAGGGTTTAATAGGCAATCTCAGGATCTAACTGCCTCTCATTCTCACCATGTGGGTGTAAATATGTTTACGTCCATATTAATAAGTGGGAGAAAGATACCATGACTCTATGGGAGAACATACAGCCTTGCGCATGTGTCTGTGAGTGTGGATGCATACCCGTTTGTGAGGGCATTGCTTCTCAGCATCACCCTCGTTTGTGACTGAGGATTAATGAGGTGTGTTTATCTGTCTGCATGCTGTACACTACAGACTTGGGTCTCTTTAATCAGGTTGCAGGTGTGTTTTCTCTACTGTCCAGCTGTGGCATGTTGAGGTGTTCTGGTGACCGTATCAAAATGTATCTATATGCACAGTTTCCATATCTCCCTTTGATCCGCTGTTTTTTGGAGGTAGTGCTAAATGTTATTGGCAGGTGCAAATGGTTGTTCACACAAAGCAGCATTATCTAAAGCCAGCTGTAACAGAATAAGAAGGTAAGGCTAATTAAAAATAATGAGCTATGTCGAATGTCCACATTCCAGCCAAACAAGATACTGATATTATAAATCTTCATTGCAACTTAACATATTAATTCAGAGCAGTAAAGTTTCATGTTTGTCTGAACAAACTGTAAAGCTCCTGGATAGTGACCTGAGGCCAAACACTTGATGCAGCAGACATTTGGATTTGTCATAATAGAAAACACACAGCTGAAGCTAGTAACATTAATCCTTGTTCCCTGTAATTTATTTTACACGTGATTTTGGCTATGTTCAGACTGCAGGCCAATGTGACCCAAATCCGATTCTTTTGCTTATATGTGACTCAGATCTGATGTTGTGAACAGGCCAAGTCACATGGAATCTGATCTTTTCCAGTTTTCCATAAATAAATTATTTGTAATTTGGAAGTTTGTTTAAAAATTGTAAACTAATTTGGATGTTTACAATACTTCATGATAAACCAGCAGCAATTTAATGTTTGCATTTTTTTCCCTTACTGTACCGAAAATAAACTGAACCATGACTTCAAAACCGTGGTACGTACTGAACAGTGATTTTTGTGTACCGTTACACCCCTAATACAGATCAGATCTTTTTAAATGCGACTTTGACGTTGCTCCAGAGCAGCTGTTGTCACTGTTCTGCTGTAGACAGAGCCGCAGTGAACGAAAAAGCTCCACAAAAAGCGATTGTTATTATCTGCTCCCAAATTCCCTTTCTTACACCTGAAATCCACCGGATCGTGAGCTCTCTTCTGAGTTACATGTATGCAGCTTATCTGAGCGGACACAGTGGGGAGAGGGAAAGGGAGAGAGAGAGGGAGGGTGAGTTGTGGGGCAGTTGCGTAATGAAAAGAACAGAAAGTGAACATCTGTCATAATTTGGGTGAAATATGACCCTGGCTTTTATTCGACTTTGATTGGCTTGCCACTCAGCGGGTGATAATGTAACACAGGGCCGTTAACGGCCCTGATGTAACAGTCGAACTTGAACACTGTCAGCAAAATTTCCGGACTCAAGGTGGCGGTAATGTAAGACAATAACATGCAAGATTTCATTACCATCTCTGTATAGGTAGTGTGCTCTGGCATTTCTAATTGGCCTTTTTCACAGCAAACATTGTTACTTATCATAGCAGGCAAAGCACAGGTGTTACTAATTAAATGAATGATTGCTCGTGACAGTGACTACGTTTACATGCTGTCAATATTCGGGTTATGGTCACGATTTGGGTTTCTGAAACGTTCGGGATAACCCGTTTACATGCGTGAGCAGAGAGAATTTCTCCTGTATACATGGAATTTGTAATCAATCGGCAATACCCCGATGTAAACGGCGACGCACGGTTAACGTCTGGACGTAC
>JAPMOB010211814.1:0-11328 GCA_029875015.1 Lepomis gibbosus | reverse complement strand
AGTTGCAGAGGCAGGGGTACACAATAGGCAACACGGCCGGATCACACCCCGACGCGCTGCAGGTGCGAGGGCCCGCCCATTGCTGCTTGCAGCTTTAATATTAAAATGTGTTTTGGAATTTAAGGCCAAATAAACTATGGGATCCTTTCTACTGAAAACAAAATATTCTCCGAAGGTTTTAAAGGAATGTATCATCATGTACAATCAGATATCAGAAAATGGAATTACTGTATTGTTTTTAAAATATATCAAACTTTAAAGCAAGTTTCTAGTTTATTACAATTTGGGCTTTATTTATGTAGTTTCCACCAGTTATAATAACTCTCAATAACTCACCAAGTTAAGTTCTGATATCTGGGTACAAGGTAACATCTCTAAAAGTAGTTTGAAAAGTCCAAATAGGGCAAGAAACATAAGTAGCAGATGATTAGGCAGGAAACAAACAGACAGTTCAGTGAAATTTATTATTAACTTAACTGTTTACAGTCTAACTGATTCAGCATTACCTATTGTGCCTGCCATGGTTGTGTTCACACAGTTCACCTAAAGAGATCCTTACAGACACAGTCACTTTCAACTTAATCCAACAATAAAGTGGTTTATTTAATCTGGCTAAACTGTTGGTTGCCTGTCTGTCTGACCGCTTGTGTTTCTTGTTCTACCTTTTTTCAGACCCAAGTTGTGATACACAGCAGAGGTGGGGAGAAAAAAAAACCCGATACAGAATAGTATCGCAATATTTTCCGTGTTAATATTGTATCGATACACAGACGTCAGGTATCGATCTTTTATTATATAGATTATACAAGAGCATTTTACGTTTAGGTACTATAATAATAAAATCAATTCATTTTTCAATCCACAAGCAAATGAGTTTGCATGTGGGGACTCACTTTGAAGCTAGAGAAAAGGTAATAAATTGCAATATATCGCAATTTGTTTAAATTTCAATATCGTATCGTGACGTAAGTATCGTGGGGCCTAATACGCCTAATACACAGGAAACGCTGCTCATCAGTGACTTTCTATTCCCAAGATGAAAAAACAGCAACTTAAATCTAATTGACTGTTTATTTAGCTTCTCTGACAATTGTGGTATCACTTGACATGAAAGTACACATTCAAATGTTTAGTTGACAGAGAGCTATTATTCCACCACTTACTGCGATGCCTTCACTATGTCCCAGCTGCTGCTGTCATCCATGTGTGAACGTTTCTTCGGCTGCTGACTGAGGTTCACCTGATCGGTGCTTTTGCCGAACTGTCCGTGAAAGGCTCCCATGAAGGGGTGCGCCGCTCTCGGCCCGTGGCTGTGGGAATGACCTGGATGTTCGTGGTGACAGCTGTGACCCTGCAACACATGCCCACAAGCGAAACACACAGTTTTGGTTCAAAGTGGTCTATGTAGAAACCTCACATTAGTGTAGAACCGCAGTTTTACATGTTTACTTTTTACAAATTATACATTAATTAGATACACTTCTGGATTTGTCTCATCTCTTCTATGTGACAGCGTGTCAACTCACAAGTTAGACTGGCCTCTTTTTGTGCTCACACAGATAAAGTAGAAAACTCTGAAGACAGCCAGCTGTATCTCATAATGAGCACTTGTCTTGTTTAAAAAGGATGAATTTTTATTTGAGGAAGTGAACACCAGATAGAGCAACTGGTCAAAGACCTTTATTGCATGTCATCCCTCTTCTCTTCACTCATTTCCTGACAGCTCTTTACTGTCTCCCAACTGAACCCCCCTCCATTACTGAAATACACAAATTCCAGATGGATGGTGATTTGAGACATTAAACTATCAACACTGAGTTAAAAATACTTCCAGAAAAAAAACTGATTACCTAATTTAAAAAACATTGAGTCAGTGTCTGCAGTTTAGTCTTGTGTTTTCTTTTTCCCAAAAGGTATAGTATATATATATATATATATGTGTGTTTGTGTGTGTGTGTGTAGCATTATCAAAGTATTCTGCAGCAAAACAACTGAAGTGTTTAAAAGTCCTGTGGTCACCAAAGTGCTCTCAGGTGGAAGATTTCCATTTGTAAGGTGTCACTGTGTAAAATATGTGACACTGAGGTACATTTAAATGAATACATTTTCCACTACAACAAACAGCTACAAAACATTTACTCCCCATGAGCTGTAGGGTTAGCTAATATGTAAAAAAATCGCATGTTTATTATACCTGGGGGTACTGTAAAATTAGTGAGCAGGGGTGCTTCTTGGCAATCCTGGAATTTAATATAACTTTTGCATCAATGCGATACCTTGACTTGGTAATTTATTTCAATTGCTGGATTTGGTGAAAACAGACATTTTTGGTCTGGTTGTTGTATAAATAAACTGTTTATATAGCAAAGTGCAATACCCAAATCGCAAAAGCTTAAATTTCTGATGAAAGTATAATCTGTGACAAAACAGCACTACAATGAATTACTGTGGAGACGCCCTTAGCTACAAATTTTATTTGCAAGATGTAAGAAAACGTGTTTGTTTGGTCCCAAAGACAGACCCCAACAAAATACATCATGATAATTTGAGTAGGTTTTTGAAACTGATGTGATGCAAAAATGATTATTCACACTTATCGTGTATCATGTTGCAAATAGTAATATACATGTTAAAATAATAATCCCAATATGAGTGCTTTTTAGCATATAGTGCAGCCCTAATCAGCATCAGGAATTTATATTTGGGGTTTGTTTAATCCTGTTTATTTTGTGTGTGTTGGGGGGGTTTGGGAGTCTATCTGAAGGGGAAAGTGTTTTGTTTTTTCCTTCTGGGGTGAATGTACTGCGATGTGTAAGAGCTGTTTTCCTGTATTAATTGATTGTGTAAAATATGTATTTCTGATTCTAAAAGATAAAACATGACAGGCTGCAGCCATGATCCGAACAGATGGCTACCTTAACAACATATGGCAAAAACTATAATGCTGAAACAAACACATGTGGATTTGGATGCTGGTAACGAGTTACTATGCGAAAACAGCTGGACAGGATTAACGTTAATGTTACAGGATTAACAGTTTCTTATTGTTAATATTAGGCGATAAGAAAGGTATCTAACGTTACGCAATGAACTGGTTAAACTCGCGTTGACTGTCAATGCATGATCATGTCAACCAGACTAATGAATCTGACTCTCCAACAATGTCTTTGAAAATGAGCTAAATCTGAGCGCCGAGGTGAAGCAGATATTAGTAAACATCAACGCTAGCTAGTGCTGTTCATTGTCAGGTAATTAGCAGCAGGCTAACTACGCCCACTGAAGCTAACAGACTGATTGACAGTTTCGTCGAAGTGAGAGCAGGTTGTTCCGCGTTTACAGCAACACACAGACAAGCTAAAATCAAACCGTAAGCTAGGTAGTTAATGCTAACAACCTGCTAAACATAATATTAGGACAAACTAGGTAAGCCGGGTCTCCTCCAGATGAAGCAGTAACCTGCACAACAAAGGCAACCAAACAGCTGCGAATGGCGAAAGCCGACTTACATTGTCGTCCTCGCTCCAGTCCATCTTGATGTGAAGGAACGAAGGGAAAGTTCCTGCTTCTGGACAGGCCGGTTTGGACGCACCACTTCCGCTCTGTTTTTCAAAATAAAAGCGGCCAAGCTACGTCTTCTTCTTCTTCTTGTTTGTGGTTTTATGGCGGTTGGCGTCAAAAAATGTGCATTACCGACACCTGCTGGATAAAACAGTTTTCCCAGTGAAATTTTTTACGGTGACCACCAAAAGTATTCTCATTGAAAACATTGTCAGCATAGCCACAGTTACATGGTGAAACTGCAGGAAGGCAAATTCATAGATTGTTTAGAAGCAAATTAAAAGCCATCGAACAGCTTATTTCTGTCACAAATAACTCTGATCTCTAATCAGCTACCTGTTGACTGAACTGAACTTATTAGGCTATTTATTTGTCATTCCGTAATTCAGTGCTGCTCATACTATAACTGTATATATAATTTTCACCTACCTCAAGTACATAACACCTTCACATAAAATTAATTTATTTATCCTTTCCACTGTGCTCCATTGCACTGTGTCTGTGTATGTATCTTTTTATATACAGTCTATGGTATGTATGCATGTATGTGTATACCAGCATGTGTATATCACATCCACCTCTGACATCTGTCCATATTGTTCCTGTTTGTAGTGTATATATGTGTTCTGTATACTGTAGTCTGTGTCTGATTTTGTTATTGTATGAGCAATGTACGATCCAGAGTCAAATTCCTCATATGTGTACACATACCTGGCAAATAAAGCAGATTCTGATTGTGATATGTCTACACAATACAGAGACCTTTGGCACAGCGTGTGTGTGGGTTATTCTTCTTTGCATCCCCATCCGCTTCCACAAAATGGTCGCTAGTCTTCCTGGGGTCCACACAAAAACATTAAAGCAAAATATCAAGCAGTATCAATGAAACAAAGAAAAGGACAAACAAGTCTTGAACCAGATAGGGTGATAAAGAAGGACACACCTTAAGGTCTTTGTTGTGTCAATATGAAACTGGTGCTGGGTATTCCTTATCTGATTTTTTAATTAAATGACCATAATCCAGGTGACACACTGGAGCTTTCAGGGAGTCCTGGTTTCACACCATGCACGGTTGAGAATCCAGCATTTGAATGCAAGGTTGTCAGCAAAACAAACATAATGGAAGATGGAAGACATCCTTCTGAGTTTCTTTGTAAATATTTTGTGTTTTTGTCATTATGTGTGATTTTTGCTATTTGAGTTTGTGTGAAAAAGTTCAGAAATCTTGAAAGGCCTGGTGAGTGGACGCTGGTGTAGTATGAGATTTTCGCCCATTGGTTTTGGGATGAGGTGTTCAATTATTACATATGTGTGTATGTTTCTGTGTTCACACTGATGCACGGTTATCCAGAAGTTATCCATTGCTGTTTTTGTCACACAAAGTAATACACCTTTGACATTTTATTATGAAGGCAAACATGTTGAACAGGATATCTTGTTTCTGGTCATTTTAGTTTTCTTGATGTTTCACTCCTTTCTTCTTCCTGGAAATGCAAAAGTGTTTTTCATTGGGCTTTTGTCTGCTTTACTAAACACAAAAACTGTATATCCATTAACATTTGAGTTCTGTCTTGTTATACTCTAATTATAATTTTGACTCAGAAATAGTTATATTGGTAAGCTTCTTTTTAAATAGGTCAGGTAGTCTTAAAAGGCTTTTAGAAACCCCTTGTGACCTGTGTTTATTTATAAATATGCTCTTTCCTTCTCTTCATTTATATTTTAAGATATAGATCAGGTAGAATCCGACTTTACATGGCAAGTGAGTAGACAGAGCTGAAGTCATCATATCATAAATTTTGTATTTTTATCAAGGAAGTTGTATTTTTCATAATAAAACCAACTGAAAATATTGCAACATATATGAAGAATAAATATACTAAATACCACTTTTTAAACCAAATACTCTGTTTTGTGTGGCACAGATGAATGGTGCAGCTTTATTGTTTTATTTCATTATATTATATTCATATTATACTTCACACTTTATCTGACCACTACAGAGTGGAAATAAACCAAACAACTTTGGCCTCAGTTGCTCATCCAGGTGAGTAGCAGTAGATGGCGCCATCATTCAATCCATGACCAGAGGGACTGCTGTCTGCCAGGCAGCAGATAAATTCATCTGTTGTGTTGTGTCTCCATGATCATGCACAACTTAATTTAGTTATTATTCTGGGCTGCAACAAAAAAATAATGTCTTCACACTTGCACGAGATAGATAATTCATCACAGTGAACATCAAATCTGCTTTAATTGTTGTCAAAGACATGTTGTTGTTGCACTGCTGTTGCAGACTAATTAGAAAAAGTGTGCACTATATCACCACACAGTTTTAAGTTTTTCACACCAGACATGACTGAAACAAAACACCTACCTCAAATAAAAAAACCGAAAGCATTAAAAAAAATTCTTTGTAGTAAAACATGTTGTCTAAAAGGTAGCA
Organism: Lepomis gibbosus; assembly: GCA_029875015.1. NCBI lineage: Eukaryota > Metazoa > Chordata > Actinopteri > Centrarchiformes > Centrarchidae > Lepomis > Lepomis gibbosus. The sequence goes on along the minus strand of JAPMOB010211814.1, from coordinate 5,324 downwards.
AACCATGCCCATGTGTCACTGTGTGCTGCTTTCTTTGCCAAGGCGGCATAATTGACTTAAAATAAATAAACACTTAATTAAGATGCAGGCAGTCATGTAGTGTATTTTCTTAGTTTAACTATCCATTTGGGTATTAACAGCTATCTTGTTGGATGATCCTTCCCTCAGCTGGCTTGTCAAAGGTTTGCTTTCGGAGGGTTCTCTGAACACGATCACTCTCTTTTTCAGGAACACCCTTCTCATACACTCCTACACCTGGAAGCTGTCAAGTACAAGTACATTCTGATCAGCTGTCCACAGAGCATCTCCACTGGAGCAGTTGTGGGTTAAGAGCATTGCTGGAGGAAACCTAAGCAGTGATAACCAAGGTGGGGGTTCTGCGCTTTCACTTTCCCACCCAGATTTATCCAGCTGGTGAAGGAACCAACCTGGCAACCAAAGTTGAAATGTTGAAAATTTGCATCCTGAGGTTTCCATGCATCTTAGTCTAGGTGTATTGATAAAGCACCTGTATAAAAATAAAAATGAACATGTAAATGTAAATGTAATGTGCAGAGTGTCAATATGGTTTTCTTTTTTCCTGTGCTTGTTGTAGTTTGATAACATCGATAACAGCTTTTAGAAATGGGCTGTTTGTTTATACAACATGGCCAAGGGCTTGTCACATATTTCAGTTTTTTCTTGTTTTTTTTCCTCTTTATAAAGTATACTGAGACTTGCACTTGATGTAAGGCCATGGTTTTTAATTATAGTATGCCAAAAAATAAACAGTCCATCTGTCAAGTGCTGGTTTCATTGTTTTTCTGTTTCATGTCTGTTTAATTTTAATGGGATAAAAGTCATCTTCTGACACTTGTAAAACATATTCCTGTTGATTTGTGTGCCATTCTGATTATATATATTTGTTTTTCCAAATTCAAGTGATTTAATTTATACGTGTTTCTTAGATACTATGACCTAACATGAGTGCATGTGCCAAATGTGTGTGTAGTCCGAACACAAAGCAGAAGTAATTGAGCTGTCAGGAGGAAGTCATAACAGTGAAGAGGACTAAGGATCAAGATTACTCGTTTGCATGAGACATGAGACTAGAAGCAAAATGAAAAGTAATTATGGTATTTTTATGAAAGGGAAAGGTAAATTGAACATTGTCATCAACACATATCCAGCCTTTACCTCTGGTGTGTCAATATTCTTCAACGAGCAGCCACTGGGGTCATTAAAAACAAAGTGATTAAGGAAACAGGGCCATCCAGTGAAAACATGTAGAGGATGTGTGTTTCACAGCTGATAGAGCAGCACAGCTGAGCTGTATGAGCGGACTTTGCTTCCACTGAAGCCTTTGTGGAATTTAATAATGCTGTGAAAACTCCAATTTGGGGTATTTGACAACATCAAGTTTGCCTTTCAACATCAAATTGTCATTAACTTAAGAACAAAGCTTTTATTAGAACTGGTGACATTTTGGAGATGCCTATTATGATATATTTGAAGATGAAAGGATTCATATTCATACTTCACCCTGATACAAACTTCCTGCAGTTGTGGAAAGATCAGCCCATATATAAATGTACTGTACTTTTTTCTTCATCTAAATAAAGCGGCATTTATTGATATTCCGGCCACTGTGGTGGCAGCAAGTACAGACGGTTTGGCTACAGCTTCTTCAGTGTCCAATAGTCCTCCAGTTTCATTTTTCTGTCCTTTTAACCGTCATCAATGAGCTTACAGGTGCACCAAGTGGCAACCTGTTGTCAGAGGTGTCTTTAGACCGCAATGTATATAAAATTACATAAAATATTTCACTACTACAGGTAAAGAATACAAACTTCAGTGTTGTTTCCCCTCATGGGACAAACACTGAAGGCATTTGTAATTTTTCAAGGAGGATAATGGTTACTTGAGAACACAGCTTATCCTGAACCTGACACCAGCCTGTTATTGTAATGAGAATGAATAAATCCTTAATGTGCTGAGCTACCTGATGTGTTCGCAGTCAGCTTTGCTCAGACTCTCCAGAGATACTTGCAAATATGAAAGTGAGAAGACCCCAGCTGATGGAAGTTAATTATGGTAATAAAGTGTGTGGTGGCCGGGGGGACTGAACATTGCATCTCTGTCTGTTGTGGCTGTTGGACTCTCAGCTGGTTGCTTCATAAAACAAAAGAGGAAGAGGTGTCTTAATGTGAGCCAGTTGTTTTGTTGTTTTAGAATATGACATGGTGGAAGACTGAATGTCAGTAAAATATTCGAAACTTTACTCTTCTGAACCAGAACTATGAACTCCATTTCCTTAGGAATGAGTCACTAACGTGTATGCATCTCGTTTTATTGTAAAAGGAAAATCACAACAGTTGCTAAAACAGCTTTTGATGGTAAATGAAGTGAGCTGTTTGAAGCATCCACATTGGAGATTTATCCCAGAAAATGTTTCAGCAACATAGAATATCGATCAGGTTAAGTTTAAGATTAAGGACACTTTCTAAAAGTAAAGATTCCTTTAATCAAGATGACAGACGTTTATTTTTTACTACACACAAGTCACAAGGAAGGGGGTAGGTGGGTGGAAGTTGGGTGTGTGTGCACTGCAGGATTGTGACATCATAGACCATAAGTTGGGTTTACAAAAGCACTTTGGTTAAGGTCAAGGAAAGATTGTGGTTTTCATTTAAATGTTAAAATAAAGCAAAAAGCAAAACGGATTGCATGTAAAGTAAGTATAGGGAATAAAATCTATAAGTGAAAGTTGTTCCTCACCATAGATTTTGCTCAGACGTCAGGTCTGAAAATAAACTATGCTGTTCTTCATGTTCTCTTTTCTTTTCTTTTCAAACATCATAGTCAGCTAAGGAGACATCTTCCTGTTCCCTTCATACACCTGCATCTTTGAGTCTGTGAAAATGTGGGCGTGACAGATTAATAAACTACTGTAAACTCTTTATAAACGCTTTCCAGTGCCTTGCCCTCTTTCTAGAAGCATCATTACATATCACAGATTTTGTAAGGTCAAACTTACAAAATCTGCAAAATTTTGAAACAACACCAAATACCAAAAAGTATTTTCCATTGGGCAAAATAACGTATTTGGTTTGCAAGAAGGGGAAAAAAAGCATTAAGAGGCATTAAACTACATGCGTGGTATAATATCTCACATGTAAATTTACAGACAGTATATTTAAATGCACTTCTGACAAAAAATATCGCCTCCAAGGAACATTATAGATTTGAGTAAAGGAAGCAACAGGTGAAACTAAATTTCTTGCACGCTACGACTGCACATACATGTATTTCTATGTTTATGCATTCACCTATGATGGAAATTAATCAATGCACATTCCTTCTCAGTGCATTCTGGGAAATGTAGGAATCCAAAAAATCTAATGGAGGTGTGTAAAAAAGAAAAAAATCCAAACAAACCAAACAAAACTAATTTAATATTTTCATGACATACTAACTCCTGGGATGCATTGAACTGAAAAGCCTGATGACTGGTGTCTGACCATATTAGGGAGAGATTTTCCTTAAACTGTCAGCCACTGAGAAGAAGACTGGTTGTACTGAGGAAGTCTGTTCACATTTCACGCTTCCTCTGCTAGAAATCTAAAACAGACTTTCACTGAAAACCTTGTGTATCATGTTATACTGTATATATTGGCATTTACATATTTTACACATTTCCTAACTCAACTGAGAATAAGGACACAATTACCTTTACATCCATCACTGTTCACTGTTTTAATCGGATTAATATGTTATAACTAGATTGAGCCTGCCTCTTCTAGTACAAAAATGAGAGGAGAAGCAACAAAAGCAGTAGCTGTTGTCTGTTCCTCTCACCCTCCTCCTCCATTGCTGCCAGTCCCCCCTGCCATCTCTGCTCCCTGTCGGAGTTCAACGGCTGGGTCATGGTCTGCATTTGAACCCGACGACCAGTAGTATTCAGGGTCAAAGGTCGGCCCCCGAACACTGTCACCTACAAGAGCGAGGGTCACAAACTTAAACCATGCTTGACCTCTTCAGCACCCTTCATGGTAATACTGATAGAAGGCTGGTGGGTGTAGTGGGGGTGTAATGTTTGAAATGAGTCTGTTTTGAAAGAGAGTTACAGACGCATGCAGAAGCATTCGGGATGACTGTTATGTCTGTGTGGAATGGATGATTTACAAGGCTAGCGGCGATAAATGGAGCTTGAAAATCAAGACACTTAAGATTGACACCAGGTGAAAGACATTCTGGGTGTCGGTCAGCGTTCAGGGTAGACGAGAGCTTTGTTTTGCTGTTTTGCTCTTCGAGTTCAGGGACAGAGTCAAGCAGCAACATTATATGAGGGGTACGATTGGAGAGGATAGGTCAGGGAATGACATTCAATAGAGGATTCAACAAGCAATGTTGCAGTTAAACCAGACATATACCAGGATTGGTTAATATGGTCCACCAACTAAAAGAAAGGTGGATCGTGATATACAGTTTCCTCACAATGGTGTATGTCACAAATGTATCCCTCATAGTTAGCCATCAAAACGTGTGTAAAATACTTTTTTCTACGGTTCAGAGTTCATTCTTGACTTTGGAAACAGCAGTTGAACTCACCACAAGATCTTCATGACTAGATAGATGGAATTGTAGATGTTCAAGTTTCCCTTTTTTCTGAGCATTTCAATTTCTTGCCCATGTTGGACTGAGAAAACTCCATCTGCTGATAAAGATCATGATCAGAACAGCTGCTAAACAGACCTGGTGGTGAGACTGTTTACTCAACCAATAACTGCATTTTGCTTCTTTCCCAAAAAAATATTTGCCTTCGGAGAAATAATTGGTGATAGTCCTGCCATCTGTGGGAAGAAAACAACAGACATAATAAATTTGCAAACTCATCTTGAATCTTTACTTTTCACTCCAATAACAAGTTTATAATGTTTAAACCCTTTTTGTCAGCAGGATATTTCAAACACCTTAAATATCCAGGAACTTTAGCAGGCGATTAGGCCTCTTGCCAACAAACAACTGATTTAATTTTGGACCTGTGATTTCTGCTTACTGGGCGGCACGGTAGGGCAGTGGATAGCACTGTCGCCTCACAGCAAGAAGGTCGTGGGTTCAAACCCCGGTTGCCCTGGCCTTTCTGTGTGGAGTTTGCATGTTCTCCCCGTGTCTGCGTGGGTTCTCTCCGGGTGCTCTGTCCATCCAAAGACATGCAGGCTAGGTTAATTGGTGTCTCTAAATTGTCCTTAGGTGTGAATGTGAGTCTATGTGTGGCCCTGTGATGGACTGGCGACCTGTCCAGGGTGTACCCCGCCTTTCGCCCTATGCCAGCTGGGATAGGC
>JAPMOB010211809.1:0-31115 GCA_029875015.1 Lepomis gibbosus | reverse complement strand
ATCTGCATAACAATGAAAGTTTATGGAGTGTTTCCTGATAATATTGCCTAAAGGAAGCATATATAAAGTGAAGAGGATTGCTTTAACAGCCGCTAAACTTCACCCCGGTTTTCAAACTCTTTTCTTTTGCTTTTATACAGTCTGTGATTGGATAAATCGAGGCAGAGTTTTCACCTCAGCTGCACTTTGCTATCTTTCACGTGTTGGGTCCCGGGTACCTTTGGTACTTAGCAAAACGAGTACTGACATGTTTTCAGAATCTTTGTATCGACTTGGTACCGAAGTATCAGTTCTTGTGACATCCCTAGTAACTAATGTGGTTTGTGCTATTTGAATAACTCAAATTGGCTGTTAGTAGTTTTAAATTTGTTCACCCTTTATAAATATATTAGTGCTTAGCTTATATTTAGTAGACTTTGTTGTTGCTTAAATTTTGACAGACAGCAAGAAAAGCACAGAGGCCCCAAAGTCTGCCCCGCAAGCTGCTTCCAATCAGGAGCCTAGCTACTTCGAGATCCCAACCAAGGATACTCCACCAGCAGGTAAAGTGAGCGGTGAAGCCCCCTCACAAGATCAAGAAGCTGGTGCGTCTTCTGGTGCAGAACCCACCCATGGCCACGCCTCCTTCACCATTGAGTTTGACCCTGGGGCTACAGGTAAAGCGACCGTCAAAGATCGAGTGGCAAAGGTGGGACCGGAGACCAGGCCACGTCCTAAAAGGGCTGTCGGGGAGGAGCTGAGTCCGCTTCAGACAGCCATGGTAGCAGCGGAGGTCAAAGTTGCCGACTGGCTGGCTCAGAATGAGCTGCCGTTGGCTCTGAAAGACACAGTAGCAGAGGATGACGGGGAAAGTGTGAAGAGTGATGTGCCTGTACAACTGAAGAGTCTTAAAGGTGTGTGTGTGCAGCCAGTTGTGCAGCATGTGTGTCTGTATTTATCATAATGTGCGTATTCCTTGCAGCTTAATTTAGCCTAATCTTCCCTTTAAGCCCCTTTGTCTTTTCATTCTGACCCATTACCTGCTTCTCTATTCCTCTCCTCCTCTCCTTTGCCAGGCAGTAAACATGAGGACGGTACTCAGAGTGACTCGGAGAATGCACTTGGAGAGCAACGCAGAGCTGCAACAATGGAGGAACGCTCATGGGGGCTTTGGGGTGGTGCAGGGATGAAGATCAGAGAGGGTCGTGCTAACGTACCGGAGGGGCTCTTTGCAGAGGAGGACAGTCCCGCTCGTCGTCGCAAGTCTTCGAATTCCAAAGTGGCAAGCGGATTTGTGGAGAGGCGACGTGGCTCTGCACCACATCAGCAGAGTGGTCGTGATGAGTGCTATCACCACAGGGATGATTATAGTGACAGAGGGACCTATACCATTGAGCTGGAGAATGGAGATCAGGAAGAGGAAGAGGCTAGGAAAATGATCGACAAGGTGGGGAAGAAGAATCTTATAATAAAGCCCCTTTTCTATATTGAGTCGGCTTCTGATTATAACATAAAACAATATTTGTAAAACAGTATATGTGTTTGTGTAATATGTGTATGCTTGTTCTTTTCTTGCAGGTGTTTGGTGTGGATGAGCAGCAGTCTGTGTGTGTGTCCAGGGTGGGGGTAGCTGACCAAAGAGAGAGGTTTACCTCCCAGAGGTCTGGTACTGGAGACAGAGGAAAGCCTGGACGCATGGAGACAGAGGTGCAAAAACTTTTATATTAATTTTTATTTATATTTTTTTTATATTCAGACCCCCTCCAACAAGAAGCTACTACTACTCTCTTATAAACACTGTAATTGTTTTCATATGTATCTTTCTTTGTCCAGGTACTACCTGAGGAACTGATGGTTGGTGGTCCTCGTTGGGTCTCACAATGGGCTACTCTGGCTGCCAGTCACATTAGGACAGACCCTGAGGGATCAGGAGGGGAGAGTCACATCATGGTCACAGAGGACAGAGGTACTTGTATTAAATCTCAACTGAACAGGAAAGGCACAAAGATTTTGTTTTGAAGTTCATGGTCTAGACTGAGAGATGAATCCTTCTACCATAAGGTGTAATTACCTAGTGGTTAACAATGCGATCTGTCTTAAAGTTCGCTAACATCAGCTAAAATTAGCTACCAGAAGCTAGGTATAGCAGAAAAACCTTTAAGTGTATTGAACTGAGCAAGGGTGTGTATTTCTCCCTATGAATTTAACTTTTCATTTGTAGGGGGGGGGTTGTATAGTATGGCTTTAAGCCATGCTGTGAGTAAAGGAATAAATTAATGTAGGGCTAACTGGACTGTACACACATATTTCAGAAGTATAAAAATGACAGACTGCCTGACAAGTCATTAAGTATGAAGAACATAATAACATCTCATGATTCATCTGATAAAAAGAGAATGGTGGTGTTGAAGCCACAGCACCAGTGCATAAATTCTACTAGCAACCCTCCATTGAAATGTAATAAACATATTTTAAGTTTTTCTCTCCTTTCATCAGCTGCAATAAGTGAGTCCAGCCACTCAGCCTCAGAGCGTAAAAGGAGAACTCTGCCCCAGCTGCCTGGTGAAGAGCTCATCCTAGGTAGGAGGACCCCAGGCTCAGGCCTGCGTACAGATATGGGAGAGAAACAGGACACAGAGCTACAGGAGAAGGAGAACCAGGGGGAGAAAATTGCCAGGGGAAAGAATCGGCCTGGTCATGGCAGTGGAGGTGTGGGCAGTCATGGTGGTAGCCCCAGCCGCTCTTCACCCGCCAAGTCGCAGGACAGTGGTGGCGGGAGATCAGTCCAGTCAGGTGTGCTGACCAAGCTCCCCCCTCGTCCGCTGACCAGTGGGGAGAAAAGAATGGAGGAGGCACGGAGGAGGAAAAAAGAAGAAGAGAAGTCTAGGGAAAGTAGTGGGAAACCATTACTGAGACAGGAGAGTTTTACTGTGGAGAAACCAAGCTCCAACGTGCCCATTGAGCTCATACCTCGCATCGATGGGCTCACACACAGCAGAACTCAGAGCAGGGAGACTGGCATTGACAGCACCACACTGCAGAAAGACTCAGAAGCTGTGGCAGCCTTTTTAGAGACGACCATATCAGACCAAGGTGATCCACCAAGTCAGTCCATTGAGGGCTCCATGTCACCAGAGTCAGATGTGGACACGACCAGCACAGTAAGCCAGGCTGACGGAGCGAGAAAAGTAGTCCAGAAACGTCGGACTCTTGCAGGACAGCTGAAGGAGAGAACAGTAGTTTGCTCATCCAGCAAAGGCCCCGCTGGGGCCCGAGAGACCCAGGACAAAAGGGTCAAGACCAGGGCATCTGGTCCTCCACAGCCCAGCCGCCCCTGGACTTCCCAGGACCTCACTGACGATGATGTAAACTCCAACTCACTCCTTTCTGACTCCCAGCCCACCTCTACACAGGAGTCTAGAAGCTCACATGCCAGAGTCCAGACTGGGAGCCCAACAGTGGGGGCTAGCACTAAGTCTAGTCGGGCTAAAATCACCCAGGCCCCAGCTACTTCTGCAGCCAGTAAAACCACCAGTGTTACCAAGCCCAGACCTACCAGGGCATCCCTGCTGCGGCGAGCCCGGCTGGGGGACTCATCAGACACTGAACCTGCAGATCTTGACCGGATGTCGGTAGCCTCTGAGGCCTCCACCGCTAGTTCCACATCCAGGACGGGGATGGCAAGAAGGGGGATGTCCAGGATAGAGGCTCTGGCACAGCCAAGGAGGCCGAGGGTGGGCTCACCATCAGCCCAGAGTGACTCAGAGGCCACTATGACAAGGAGTAGAGGCCTGGGTGCCCGAAGTGCTGCAGGTGATTATGCCATCAGACAAGGACCGAGAGGGTCTAATGTGACTTCAGTGTCGGGACCCAGAGCTAGGGCTAACAGCGCCTCCAAGCTGCCTGACAAGAATAAAGGCACCGCCTCCTATGGACATGCCACACCTGTGTGTAAGTAGTTCTATTAATATTATAATATGATCTGTAATTACCAGCCTATAAAACTAACTACTCCTTAAGGCTACACTAATTCATATTTTCATATAAACAGTAGATCAAATTATAGTATATTATATTATGTTTTAGGAGACGCTCGTAGTGACGATCAGCTGACTACACCAACTGTACGCTACCTGCCCAGCACCAAACAGCAGACAGAGTTAGCGACTAGCTGGCAAACATTGTGCTGCATTAAGAAGCTAAAGAGGCAGATATTCTTCTCAGTAGTTGGTGGAGATCAAAACAGAGTGAACTGGACTTGTCAGCTTGCCAGAAACACTCGAAATGTATGCTAACATTGCTCGATGTCTGCTGGATGACGAAAAAGGCAGCTGTCTGATAAAATATTTGCCATATCATACTGAATGTTGTGTTTACAGCATGTTGCACTTCTCCCAAGTGGCCAAAAATGTCTAGTAATTAGAACAATTCAAGCACCATCAAAACTTAATTTGCCATTCCTTCCTATTAGCTGGCAGTCGGTGGCGCCGCGTCCCTGTGGAGTATGCCTCCACCTCAGAGGACGAGTATGGCTCAAACCGCCACATATCCAAACAGGGCCATACACGACCATTCCCTTCCACTCGGGTGGCCCAGCTAGGAGGTTCAGCCCCAGCAACTCCTAATCCTGCAGGCCTTGCTGCCGTGAAGCAGCACTCAAGGGAACAGGACGAGTATATGAGAGACTGGACAGCACACAGTGAGGAAATAGCCAGGTACGTAGGTGCGAGGTACTCCAGCTCCGTTTGAAAGCAGCAATGAGTCATGATTCAAACATTCTTCTCCTGCTTACAGGTTCAATATGCAGTGCTTTCGATGGTTTTGAGTTCTTGCATGAAGTATATGAAATAAATATCACAAAATAAAATGGCACAAAATGGTTTGATATATATCAGATAGTGATTTCATTTGTGTTTGTTCATCAGGATTAGCCAAGACCTAGCCAAAGACCTTGCCATGCTTGCCAGAGAAATTCATGATGTGGCAGGAGAGATAGACTCAGTCAGCCCTGCAGCTACTGACCCTGGAGCTCTGGTAGTCAACACATTATAAAACAACCACAACATAAATTGCTGTGAGATTTAATCAATTGGCACAAATAGGATCTGATGAAATAACATTTCTTTTGTGTGCATTTTAATTCTGCTTTAGTTGGAGGAGCGCGTATTTGATGACAGCTTGGATATGGGTGGTCCTTCTACAGAGCACAGCAGCATCATGGGAACCAATGGGCGGTCTGTGGAGCTTCGACCCCGAGGCTCCAGTGGACAGAGCTCCCGCGCGATCCGCAGACAGACGTGGAATAGAGATGATGTGAGTCCCTTTTTCAGTATTAAACCACAATCCTTAAAAATATACATGCATTCTGCACACCATGAATATCAGATGTTTGTCTTAATCAAGTCTTTATTTCAAGTACTAGTCAAGTACGGAGAAACAGCTGACATTAAATGGAACTGAAGGTGTGCCACTAGAGGGCGCTCCCTACATACCAACACATACCACCTCTCATAAGACAGACTAGTAAATGTGCAAATGCATAAATAGTCATGGCTGTACTTTGAAAAGATTGTTTGTTTCTATAGTTTTTCTTTAGAACTTCACCATCTGCATTCATTGTATGCCGCTGTTAAACAAAAGTGACATTGATGTGTTCATTTCTATCCCCAATCAGGCGGTGCTAGACAGTTTACTGCTAGCATCTGTGACTCAACTCTCCACTAGGATACGTCAGTCTGTTGACAAAACAACCTGCAAAATCAGGTCAGCATGATACTATATCACTAGACAGGAATACGGTCCATAACAGAATATGCTGTGGTTGTAATTTGTTGTGAATGTAATACCATACTGAGAAAAGGGCAAATGCAGGATAGAATTGTCAAAATAGGAAAATATTATATAGTGTGTTAAGATTTGTGCCTGTTTTATGTCGGATCAAATCAATTTCAGTAGCACATCACAAAGGTTTACACTGACAACCAGCTATCTTTCCCAGTATTATACCATGCAGAATGACAACTCATTCCTACAATCAACAGACAATGAATGGGGAATGAAAACACTTTAACTGTCAACTGATACTTCTATCGAGAGCTATTTTTAAAAAAAAATGTTTTAATGTATTTTACTTTCATCTATTTTTGCACCAACTTGGCCTCTAGGATCCTCTTCAAGGATAAAGAACGAAAATGGGAAGAGATTGAGAACAAACTGCAGGCAGAGCATGACTCCTTACTACTCAAGAGCTCCAATAAGGTGATGAACCTGTCCACTTCAAACACTTTGTCTCTTTTATGTGCTGAAGGCTTGTGAAGTAAACAAGACAGTCATATTTTTAGCCACGCTAGCAGCATGGCTCTCGGGATGGCAATGTTGGTCGGCCCGCCATTTGTCTAGACTGAAATTTCGCAGCTATTGGATTTGATGAAATTGGGTTCAGACGTTCATGTTTCCCTCAGGATGAAGTTATCACTTCAGTGATCCCTTAACCTTTCCTGTAAAGCCAGCAGGTCCAAATGTCACATTTTTCAGTACATGCAAAACTAATGACATTCCAATCAACCTCAGCTGTTTGTGTTTATTGTTAATTAGCCAATGTTACAACGATAACACATTAAGATAATTCCTAGTAAATATTATACCTGCTAAACATCAGCATGGTAGAATGCCAGCATTAGCATTTAGCTCAAAGCTGTGCTTGAGTACAGGCTCACATAGCTGCTAGCATGGCTGTAGACTCTTTTAGTGTTGTTTCAGAATGTTTGTGGTGAGGATTTCAGTACAGTCTCAAAATATTTAGTTTGAAATAAACGTGAAAACCACTTTTTATAAGTTATGGCTGAATGACCATGTGGTATAGCCATGGCCTGCAATAGCTCTACATAACCATGGTCACAAAAAAGTAAATGAGTGCATGTGTATGATTATTCTATCTTCATAACTTTAAAAGTATTATATAATTATAATTATTTAACTATGTAGAATGTGCTGAAGGGTATGGAAGAACATCAAGGCTGTCCACACGATGTGGACAGCTAACTTTTTCAAAACTAAATCTGCACAGTCATCATTTTTGCGTAAAGAAGTGCATGCAAGTGCATGAGGTATTTTAATACAGTCATCAGACAAACAAATTTCAGGGTAGTCTAATCAGCATAATGTTTGCTTTTTGGCATTCATTTGGCATAAATTAATACAACAAGAAAGACTGAACGGCAGTTTGATATGGCTACAGAAATGAAATATTTTGCCTAAGAATTTGTTTATGTTAGTAATCCATTAGCTTTTCATTGTGGGGGATTAGTCCCATACAGTATTAAATCCACTCCTTGCCTTTCTCTGTAGGCATACAAACCACACAATATCTGATTACCTACTGAAGCAATCATAGTGAGTGCTGACAGTATTACAGCTGTCTGGGGGATCAAATTAAAAATGCACATACCAGTTAGATTACATCGCAAATTCCTATTTTGGAGCTTAGAGCACACCAAATATGGCTATTTTGATGGAGAAGAAAGACTTACGAGCTGTTGCTGCGGGTGCAAAAAGTTAGAGTCCACAAAACTTAATTGTGGTCATAAATTCTGTCTTTAACCCAGTGTGGCCTCATGTGAACCCCCGGAAAGATATGTCCATCCACCACACCGTCACAGGTCTCATAAAGCATTACTGAGTGTATACGGCAGGTTTCCAGACTTATTCCTGCAGCAACGAAAAGATGAATTGAGCTGATTTATATTTGGTATATGATCTTTCACTTACTTAATCATCCTGAACCAGTCCTATTTTTTTTATTTATGTTCTCTTTACAGGAGATATCAACCATTATTCAAGACCTAAAAAGAGTGGAAAGACAGCTTCTGGGTATGTATGTGATGCCCCTCTTTAGTGAACTAGGAACAAAAAATGACAACCGTGTGTAATTTGTACTGTTTGGAACTGTGTCATATTTATGAATGCCCAGTGTTTGTTCTGCACTAATCTAACAGTAATCGACATTATGGTGGACCCAGACGGCACCCTGGATGCTCTGTCCAATCTGGGCGTGACCAGCCCTCTGACTGACCAGAAGATCAGCCCTGGGCCGCAGCAGGGGGCGTCGGTGTTGCACCCTGGAGCTGATTCTTCCTCCACCACACTCTCTTCCTCCAGGCCTGAAGGACTGGCCGCTGAACCTTGTGGACTCTCAGATCATGGACAGGTGGCAGGGCACGACCCACGGCCCGAACAGAGCTCTAGATCCTACAACTGATACACCAAGGACATAATTCATAATGCAGAAAGTGCTGTGAGGTTAGAAGATTTGGTTTCAGATGAAGGAGGAAAGATAGGAGGAGAATGATGCCTTTTCCGTGGGAAAGTCTCACTGCCCTAACTGTCAATCAGACTGAATCGTGATAGGACTTTGTAAAAGTCAAACACTACCAAATAGCAGCTCTTGGGATGTCAGATATACAATATGAAAACATTTCAGTATTTATTGGTGGGTTTATGAAGAAGCTGTGAAATAATATACATTAATCCTTCTGCATTACAGCTCATTCTTACTATCCATTATCCTCAATAACAAAAAAGAACAGGTGCAAAAGATGAGAGGTTTGTTCCTAAATAAGAGCTTTTACAAAAAGTAAAGCTCTGTCTTGCCATTTAAGTACAAGCTTTGAAATCTTTGTGTTCCAATCATAAGCTTGTCAGTCAGTTGACTTAAGGCCAACATAGAAACCCCAACTAGAAAGGTGCAATTGTGTCAAAAAATGACTCTGAGATTTATATGAAACTTGTTCTTCTATCCTGCCATAGAATCATTTAAAATGAATATATTGTTGGCCTGCTGCAGTTGCAATCCCCAAACCTGTCTCAGTAATGATTTTCCATTAGAAAAGGCCACGTTGCTTATTGTCTTGGAAAAGAACTGGGTATGTACAGTATGTACCAGTGTAAATGTTTATTATAGCTAAATGAAAAACTCCCATCCATGCCTTTTTTCTTGTGGCAATGTCATTTGAAACCAGTGTATCAAAGATAGAACATGTGTTTTAACATAAACTATAAAAATCAAATGTAGCTCCCAGAAAGGTTTTCCTCTTCCAAATGTATTTTGTCACAAGTGCCCTGGATCAAACAATCATTACAGTTGGAGATAAAAGATGTTAGGGTGTTTTTTGCACATTAGAAAGCTGATATATGTTAACATTCACCTCTGAGGGACCAGGACATGACGTGCCCCATGACGCTCTTTTATCATGTTGATGTACTCGACCAAAAACAAAGCAGGGTGAAAGCCAGTTGCCTGTAGATGAATGGTTTGTCAATTTATTTTCTGATCACAAACAAAATGTTGTGTTTGAACCAGCGTAGACAGGGGCTACCTCCACGTCCTGCGGCTAGCGATGCAATGGAAGGATGGACACTGTAATGACTGTAGGTTTCCAATGTCTTGCCTCATACCAATGTTTACACATGAATGTAACCTGATCAGAGCTGTTGAAACATTTCAGCCAAACTTTAATAAAGATTAATAATTGCATTTTGCCGTTAATTCTGTTTGAGCATTTGGGTAATTTTTGTTTGGATGTTTTGTATGAAGTTATTTTTTGTAATAATGTTAGGTTAAATGTTGACCTTAAAAATACCTGTGTATTATTGTCTTATTTCCAATAAAATGCATGATAATTATGAGATATTTTGTTTTTTCTTTAAACATTAATTTCAATGCAGTGTGTGTTGAAATGATTTACAGGGATAATTGTGCTGCAGTATTTCCATTTTATTTTCTTTTTACTTCTATTCCACTACATATATTTTTGCTCCATTACATTTATATGACAGAATTTATTTGCAGATTAACATTTTACATGCAAATCATAAATATAAAGCAGCATAGCTTAACCCTAATCCTAACTACACAACAGTATAAAGTATTTAAATCCAGTTCTACCCTCTACAAAATTAAAATGCTGCTGACATGTTAAGGCATCAATACCTAAAACACTGAAATGACTCATTCTGCATTATTAGTACTTTCATTTTTTATATGTATAATGAAGTGTTGATGAAGGTGCAAATGATGCTGTAATGTGAAAGGTGGAGTGGTGAATCCACAGAGAATTATCACCAACTCTGTAGTTCCCACCGTCTCTCAGCTTGTTTTTAACAGGAGCTAAGCGAATATTGGACTTATATTCGTCATTGAATTGCTTGTGACAAAGTATTTTCACATTTCAGTATTGGTATTGTGGTATATATGTAAGTATTTGATTGCTTCTTCTACCACTGACTTTTTAATTCTATTTCAAAAAGGGAAAAGGTCCATGTCAGATAGCATATCAGATGTGAGAACAAATCTCATTTGTTTAGATCTACTAAAAATTACTCTATATAAATTTCTACTTACTGACAACTCAGTATTTCCACTGTGAAGCTACAACCTCCCAGATCCTTCCACCACAAGCTCAGTCCCCCTCCCTGTCTCACCTCTCTCTCATTCTTTGTAGAGGCAAGTCAACACAACAAATTAGATTTTAGAGGCCCCTCTGCCAAAGCCACTGCACTACTAATTGTATGTCTCCAGATATTCTGCTCTACTTCCTTAATCCTTAAATCTGTGTCAGGGTTTTTCTCCCTTGTGAGCAACATTAACTGCGGCTGCTGGTGCACATCAGCGCTTCTGCAGGTGTTCACCTAAGTGGTAACAGTTTGGCTGAATTGTTCCCACTTAGTTTTATCAACTTCAGGTTCCCCGTAGGCTTCATTGCTGCACTCACCCTGCTTGCGCATTGTATATAATGTAAAATAGTCATATCACTGCAGCTTTTTTGGCTCTCAGGTGTCAGCCTGGACCTCCTTAAAATAAACATAATGTGTTTATTTGCTTATGTAAGCAAATTAAAAATGACTATGAATAATACATATTTGCCCTGATGATGTGCCCCATCTCAATGTAATTTGAACTGCCATAGATGATTTAGCATGTGGCCTCAGCGTGAGTAAGATATATGATGCTGCGCCGTGTGTCAGCAGGATACTGGAGGCATTTACATATTCTGCACTGTAAACCCAAATAAATTCAAAATATTTGTGGAAACAGATTACCTCAAACTTTTTAAGTAGTGGTAATAACATTTTGGAGTAAATCTTAACTTAAATATAATACATTTTTTTTAAAACTTTGCATACTAAATTACATTGATTCACTGACGATTATTAAAATTAAATTCCACTTATTGTTTACTCAATAAATGTAATTGTGCACAACTCATACTCTGAGGGAAATCTACTCAAAAAATGTATTGTGCTAGACTCAAATACTAATGGAAACTCACTTATCACTGTGGCTCAGGAGGTATAGCGGGTTGCCCGCTAAACGGAAGGTCAGCGGTCCAATCCCCGGCTCCTCCAGGCTGCATGTCAAAGTTTCCTTGGGCAAGAGAGTGAACCCTGAATTGCCCCTAGTGGCTGTTCCACCCGTGTATGAATATATGAATGCACTCACTCACAGACACCTTTACCTCTGGTCTCTCACTGCAAACATACCGGCTTTCCCTCCTTCTCTCTGTCTCCCTGTCTGCTCCCCTGAGTTTATCCATCAGCAGTAGGTTATGCTTTATAAAGTCAACGAAAACAAACAGAACTTTTTTTTTCTCCACCGGTGATCCATTTTTTACGTCAGCAGGTGCTCCGCACGCCAGCTTAATTACGTAGCTTATCAATGTCATCCTCCATCCCTGTGTTTCATTGTTGACATTGTCTGATGCCAATTTTGTACACATCACTCTACCCTAATTTGAATACATTGATTTACTCTGCAGTTAATTTTGTGACTGCATTTCCTTTGTGCATTTCTTTTTTTTAAGTCGTGATATAGGTATTAAATTTCATTCATAATGGTATTAAAAAGGTCTTAAAAAGTCATAATAATAAGTCCCACACTATGCAAATTGTTAAGTCAGGTAGACAAGGTAATGGAACAATATCAAGGTTTCTGCAGGTTTCACCTGGTCAAATTTAAGACTTTTTAAGACCAACAACAGTCTGTTCCCAAACGGCTGGAGAAGGGAAGCAGGTTAACAAACATCTCCCCTTCAGACTGTAAGCTGAACTGGTACTGGTATCGGTGGCCCACTTCTAGCACTGCCTATTGTCAAAATTGACACCACTTATCTATGAAGCCGTAGTCCACCGGTGGATTACATTCCAACAAAAATGGCCTTGTAACGTTGACAGTTAAAAAATATGCAAGAATATTTTCAACAGACATATTTATATTTTGTCGAATACAAAAACGCCTCACGTCGGAATTCCGGCACAGCGCCGGAGAACTTTGAGCCCTGCTTTCTTAATCTGACTCAGCTGTAAGAGAATGAGGACAAAATTATAAAGTTTATTAGAAACATTTATGAGACTTAAGCAGTCTGACTTAGCAATGGGATACTTCCTACTACCTTCCAACAGTAAATCTACACAAAGACCTAACAACAATATCCATTTAATTTTTTAACTACACTGCTTAGCCCTTATTTAGCTTCAACTAAACTTAGCCTCCTAAAATCTTGTGTCCTCATATGGGTAATTTAGTTTTTGAGATCCATGCACCATATACTTCATTCTGCTCAACTCAGACGTATTGTCCTCATTAGGGGGCACGTGTCTAGGGTCACTTGGCAGCCATGTTACACATTGGGTACACATACTAATTTTTTCTAAAAGTATGCCTTGTTCAAAGACAATGCTACTAATATAAATACACTCAGAAACCAAGGTCTTGGGAGGTTTGGGAAACATTTTTTTATGAAAGAAGAGTGGATCGGATGGCATCTCATGTGTACCTCGTGTTGTTCCTAGATTGACAATCAAAATAATTATTATAATACAAATATTTTTACAGCACATCAAGCCATAGAGTGTAACAGTTCTACCAATGTAATTCTAAAATAATAATAATATTGATAGCAATAACAACAACTCCGTCCAGCTGCAACAACTAAAAGACGAGTCAAATTTAAACGAACACAGTGACTCAAACAATGGGTGAGAAATAGAAGCTAACTAGAACCTTAAACATGAGATTTGGAAGCCAGTGCAGTCGGGCTGGACCGAATATTTGGCTCATTGGCTGGTATTCAGTTTTCAGTTTTGGGATGTGGAGATTCGCACAAGCAGTTCTGTCCCGCACAACGCTGCACACACACCAGCTTGCACCGCCCTTTTCAGTTTCTCTCTCGCTATCATACAGTGACAGACACATACAGGCTGCTATCTGTCCGCTTTCAACTTTCATTGTCAGCCGTATGTTTTACTGCTCAAAAAACAGTGCTCGCGTTTTCAACTTTTTCACCAACGACTCTTTGATAACAACCGCAGGTGAGCTGCTTGTGGAGAAGGCCTACATCCCTATCCGTTTGTGTCTCTGCAACTGTCAGTAGACCGTATGGCGACCCAGTTGGTCTCTTGGACGGTTAGAAAAATAAATAATCAGATTTCACCATTATAGTACAGAGGTCCCAATTTGTATTGACTGACCATTATGTGATCAACATTGTTGCTACAGCAAAGGTAATCTTAAACTCACCTGAAGGTAATAACTCCTGAGGATCTCTGCAGGGCCTCTGCTCTCTTGGCCTTCTGCCTGTGCAGGGCAATCAGTTGTGGTGTGTATCTCTCAAGCTCGCAGTAGAATTGGCTGCATAGGTTCAAGATTTGTAAAGCAATGAACTCAGCAAACACCTGCAAACACATAAAGGTATGCAGATTAATGGGCTGAGCCAAAATAATTCAGTTTTCAATTTATAGTTTTTACCTGAGAAATGGATATGGACCACTGCATAGACAACAAAAGAAAATGCTTAGGTTTTGCTGCACCAAAATGATAGATTATGTGGCAAACAATTGAGTTAGACAATCAAATATATTTTTAACTAGACTAATTGTATAATATTTCATCATTTAGCTTTTATCTGAAGCAACATTCCCACACAGACCCTTGTGTTTTTTCTCAACAATGCCATTTTTGGTCTGAACAGGGTTGAGACAGAATTTCAGTCAGTTACTAAATAGAACCATAAAGGAGTCATTCAACCATCTAATCATACGTTTATAACAGCGTACCCCGGTACCGGGGGCTACGGTGCTCAGGGCGATATTACTGATTAAAAAAAAGATTTTCCCGCCGTTTTAACTCCGAAACGCGCCGATGCTGTTGCTTCGGGTCTAAGCGGCCACAATCTTGATTATTGTGCACTACCGGCAAGCTGTCGGCCTGCTGTCGTCTTTTTCAGCAGAGAGGAAACATAATGCTTTAGAACATACGGTGTTTTTTGGCATTTTGTGGCCGATCCTTTGGAGTTATATAGACATGCAATCAAATGAAAGGTCTGCTCAAGCCGGATCGATTGATACCACCCCCATCACTGTGGGATGCTCAATCTACAGGCCTGTAAAACATGGGAGTGCTTTTGATGACAGGAATGTTGATGAATACTCCTGTTTTTATCAATATTTCAATGTTTTGTCATTTGGAACTTGGTTGTATAGACAAAAAAGTGTTTTAAAGATATCTAGCAGCCAACATTTTAACAATAAATATTGCCAAAATATGGACATTCGCCTGGTATATTTGATAATGTTGTATGATAACTGTTGTATTTTAGTTTATTTTCATCAGATTTACAGTTACAATTGCATTCTATGTGTATTAGAAGACATTCAGTTGGATTGAAAGCTTCCTCAGGATGGTTTTGATGGTTTATTGCATTAAAATATAGCTTTTTTTACCAGGTGAGGATAAAAATATCAATTTTTTTCTTTATTGCATCTCCATGTAGTCAGTAAAAGTTAAATAAATATGTTAATACACAATGGATTTATATTCCTTAGCTTCTGACTTTTCAAAGGAGACCAGAATTATGCATCTAGGTAAAATGGTTGAGGAGTTATTCCTGATTCATTTTGGGTATGTAATTTTAGGCGTTTTTTATGGAAAAAGGTGGCTGCTTTCAATAGGTTAACAGAGCCTACAGTGAAAAATCTTTACACTTAAAGGGGCATTATGGAGTTTTCAGCCGCCTCTAGCGGTGCAGTTCTAAGATTGCAACCAGGCTTGTGCTCTTACGCGTGCTCGCTTGAACTCTACTATGAGCGAGCATAATCCGAAACACAACCTGTCATACAGAAATACCACAATAAATGCAGGAACACCAGCAAGCAGGCAGTGGCTTTTCACTCAGATATGTTCAGGCTCTGTTACTTCAACGTTCCCGTCTCAGAGGCAGAACATCGTGGCTGTACTTCATTCAGCGCATCAAGCCGCATGTCGGTGCAATCCTCCCGAAAAAAGGCAGTGAGAGCGGCTGTAGACAGACAGAGCTGGAAACTCAGGTAAACTCCCACTGCAAAGTTACAGTAATAGTTTTATCAGTTGCAGTTTGAACTAATCCACGCTCGTTTCATGATCACGTTACATTTACTGCCTTTAGCCGCGATGTGCTACATCGTTAGCTCACCTGCTGCTTTCAGTAACTATATCTTCACTATGTGTGTATCTTTCACCGAGGCTCAGCAATGTGAGCACAGCTACATGTCTGGATGATAATTGTAGTAAAGATCCTCAATTTATTCTTTATTTTTATTCACTTCCTCTCGATCCTTTTCTCATCACTGATTGGCTTTCACCTTTCATTCCTCCTATTGACTTGATTGAGTTCACCTGTTCACACTATTTAAGCACTCACTTTCACTCAATCTTTCACTTCCACATGGGGCAGCAGTTCTGGTCAGAGAAGTTTAATTTACTCTTTATTATGTCCATGTTTATGAAAAACTTAGCTTAGATGTTTGTCTTTCCTTATTTCCTTGAAATGGACATGTGAGTTTAGTTTCTAATCTTATGTTTGCTTTCTTTCAGATTGAACAATTTATGTGTTTTTCCTGATTATGTTGAAAAATGCATCCTTTACATTGGAAGAAATAAAACGTTGTTCAGAGGACATTTCAAGTTTCCTGGCTTACTTCTACGCATTCTGACCAATGCGCCCAATGACGATAGTAAATGTACCTTTTGAACCTCCTACTTTAGAATAATGAAATTGTTAGTGAGCTGGACTGAATATTATAACGAGATTGTGTCACATGTTATAACAGTTAGATCGCAGTCAGTAACTTTACTGTAGTGTTAGTGGATGGCTCTTCCTCTGGGTTGTATATTATGTGAGTCATGTTAGTTACAGCGACTGAGAGGTGGAGAAGCTGTGTACCTGAGTATCGGTAAAACGACAACAGTGGCAGGTCCGAGCTACTGTAGCATTAGCTGGCTGCTCCTGGCTGCATCGCTAAAGGCTTACGTTAGGAAACAAATCAGGGAAAAAAACATTTGCTTTTTGCTGTTACATCCTTTCTTACAGGCTTAATCAACAGTGGTGCACAGGATAGTAACATGGGTCGTGTTAGTTGGTGAAGTAATGTGGAAAGTGATACAACTGTGTTTCTCCAGTTTTACTAATGCTGACTTTGTTCTTACTCGACATCATCTGAACCTGTTTGGTCTGATGGGCTTCAGCACATAAACCTTTATTGTTTTGTATCCTTACGTGGAGCCTGTGTTTTGCTGTAAGCCGGTTGCTTTATGGTGTTAGTGGACTGCATGTCGTTAGCTGCCATGTTGTCGCTGTAGTACGAGAGAGGCTTGGGGGCACTCACAGAGCTGAATCCGACCCAGAGACCACACATTAAAAGCAGAATAGTGGCTGATACAAGGACTGCTTGTTGGATGGTCAACCAAGTGCAACGCTATGAATTCCTTCCAGGAGTGACTATATGAAAGTGTGTGCCGTTATCCCATTCTCTCTATGATCACCAGCTTGTCACTTTAAACACATTTGATTCAGTATAACTGACCCCTTAAAGGTGCTGTGTCGAATTTACTTGTAAAATACCCCATTATGTTTGTCTCATGCATGCGCACAAGGACGCACACATGCACAGGACAGACAAAACTGGCTTACTCCCGTTTCCAATTTTTCTGTTAAGCTAAGCTAACCGACTACTGACAAAAGCCTTATATTGACTGGAAACATATGAAACCAACATAAGAGTGGTATCAATTTTCTCATGTTTCCCTAAGAAAGTAAATAAGTGCATTCCCCAATATGTGGAACTATTGCTTTAAAAATGTCGACAGCTATCATGGTCTCATTTAAAAGTGCTACACAAGGACTGATTAATGAATCTAAAAGACTACTTACAATAGCTCTGCTAGTATTGACTCCAGGGCCACAGGGGGATTTGTGTTTTGAATTAGATCAGTGCAAAGTCAATTTTTCTTACACCAGCACCTTTTTGTATCCATAACTTAAATTGTGCAGGCTATAAAATGTGTGTGTCCCTACTACATCAGGCATATGGTGTATTTCTAGACCTGTGCCAAAGGTTTCTTAAGGTGCTTCAGGGCGTTCTGTCACTGCCAGTATCAGAATTCTGTTAGTGTGGTGCAAACGAGAGAAATTTAATTACATACAGTTGAGAGTGTGCGAGAGTGCGTACGTGTCTTCATGGCTGATGCCTGTCTCTTCACACTTTTCTCAATCAGATTACTCTCCTCTGTCTGCTGCTCTGTCTTGCCCAGTGCAGCTGCTCCTGTTGCACCGCCGATCCATTGCCTGCCCCTCCCATACCGCTTGGGAGACTGTACTACATGCATGCACACACCCTCCCCAACAAGTGTGTGGGAGTGTGAGGAGGAGTTGGTGCTCTGGCCACAAACAGGCAGGGTGCATACAGTAGCTCAGACAGCCCAGAGACCAATAGTGGCTGATTCAGCTACTGAATGATAGATAGAAAAGAAAAGAGGGACGACAGGAGTGACAGCATCGCTGTGTGTTTGGTTGTGAGCGTGCGCGTGTTTGTGTGTGCACAGCGTGCGTGTACATCGGACTGCCTGTGCTCCAGCAGGCAGCAGCTCATAGGTCATCAATGGAACTGTCAGATGATCCAAGGTCGAGGGGGAAAGAGGAGGCTCCCAAAGCACCCCTGCCCTGTGTGCCCCAAATGAAAAACAGCAGCTACAGTGCTGTCCAGTACTCTGCATCCATCTTTCTCCGACGCAAAGAAAAGCTGGAACAGGTGAGATAAGTGTCAAGTACCTCTCAAACATCATGCCATGATTTATTGAACTGTATATCTGCTTTTTGGAAGGTGAAGCGGTGAAGTTAAAACTCATAAATTGAAGAGGGGTATGTGACAAACACAACAAGGTCAGCCACTAGCTTGAAAACTGAATGTTCTATTGTAAGTATCTAAAAGTACATCCAGAAGTATCTATAGTGTGTAAAAGTATATGCGGAGGAAAATTGTTCACCAGCCACATTGTCGAATATGCAATATAGCATCCCGTGAGCCCAGGAGAGGTATTAGTTTCACCCACTGGAAACTCATTCATTGTGCATGCTTGTGGTGCATCAGCCTAAGCACAGGAGAATTGCTGCTGGAGAAGTGTGCAATTGAGCTGTTGCCTCCAATGAGAATTGATTACCACTTTCTTCACTGCTGCCACACACCAAGTACACACGCACACTCACCAAGGCTCCTACAATCTCAACTAGCAGAACTTTCACCTTTTTTTTTTCTTTTTTTTTGATATTTTTATATTTTCATTTCTGAGTGTCAATCTAAACCTTCACCTCTACTTAAAGCATGTTCTTTAGAAGTCTGTTTTTTAACAGTGGCGCCATCTTCAATGTATGTAAATTATCTAAGTTACAGATTTTCATGAGCTGGGCACTCCCTTCTGCATAGAAAAGCTAAAGCAGGACAAAGCTAAAATGATTATCAATGGTCATTTAAACAATTAAGCAATCAGCAGAAATTATTTTGATAATCGATAAATCTTTATTCAAGCTTAAATCCAAAACACTTGTTTAAATGATGGTTCCAGCTTTGCAGCGTTTCTTATTATCTTTGGGTTTTGGACCATTGGTCAGACAAAATAAAAACTATATATATATATATATATATATATGTATATATAATCGCCTTGAGCTCTTGCAACAGGCCATTTACACAATTTACTGGCATCCAAGGCAGAGATTTATATACAGTATATTTACAGCCTGGCTATGGTCTGTGATTCGGTATCATAATCAGCTGATGAAACTGCACAAGGGCGTAGGGTTGGGGCACACTAATCCAAACTGTCGTTTCACACCAAACTGTCCAAAATTCAGATGAAATACCTGTCTAATTTAAATACATTTTGCCATTGATTTTAATGGATATTTGCACATTGGGGTTTGTTATCATGAGTCTTTGATCTATGAGGTTTAGAGTTGATTTCTGATTAATGCAATCGTGTGTGTGTGTGTGTGTGTGTGTGTGTGTGTGTGAGATGGAGGAGGTGGTCTAACCAAAAATGAAAACAAGGGCTGATGATAAATGTATGCAATTTCACTTGTGCGATTACATACAGTCTTACTGTATAGATCTACTGGCTGTGTCAATTTGTTAACAGAATATTTCAAAAGAATTTAACAGATCTCAGTAAGATTTGGTGACAAGTTAGGCCATCTGCTACAGAAGAAGTTTTTGGTGCGGTACAACCATGTTGTCATTCATAAAGCATAATAAAGAAAATATTGTTAACCATTTTGAATTAGTTGCTTCTTTTGAGGGGTTAGTTAACATCCTACATATTTAATCCAATCCTCACCAATATGGTACATCACATATATGAATGAGACTAAAAAAGTTCTTAAATTATCAAGCCCACGTGAGTGCTTCACAGATCCAGTGGAGAATGGGCTCAAGGCCAGCAGATTTTGGAATCAAAATGGCAGTTTAAAACCATGTGAGATGGCGGACGCACTCTCTCTCTCTCTCTCTCTCTCTCTCTGCTATAGGCTGCTGTGGGTCACAGGCCAGGCTAACTGCAGAGGTCACGTAGCGTTTGTATGTGTGGAGTTAGTACACAGGAAGGAGGAGAAGAAAGGCACAAAGAAGCAAGTTTACAAGATCCTTTTTTGTTGTGGCTTAATACAGTACATTACAATCTATCCTACAGTAATCAGCAGTGAACTTTACATTAAGCAGCAGATGCTGGCTTTGGTTAGATGTGCCGTTGTATCTGTTCTCAGACAACAGGAGCTGACACCAGAATTCCTGATTATGTTGGGAAACAACAGCTAAACTTTATCAGACAGGAACGGGTGGTGAACTTTACATTCAGCAGCCGTGTTACTGGATTTGAATAAAATACTGAATATATTTTCACTCAGTAATAGGAACAGAAGGGTGGTACTGGACACAATAAACGTCCATAGCACAGAAAAATACACAGCAGTGAAACAAGACACGGGCGTCTTTAAACATCCCTCATGAAGCTTGTAAAAGTTACAATAATACAGTTATATCTTCTGTCCAGACATACAAGCCTCTTACGTGATCAATCTTGGTAAAGTCTTTATAGGCAAGTCCAGCCACTCGGCAGCCATCTTGGTAACGCCTCCAAAGCAGTTATTTCAGACTAACAAGCCCCTATATGAAAGAGTGGGGAGAGAGCCATTACTGCACTTTCACTGGTCACCTGGACATAAGAACTGCATGTCTAGAATAAGCAGTAAAAAATTGATGACTTTGTCCCAAAATAAGGTTTAAACTACACATGCGTGGTAGTAGTGAAGCATGCATAGTAGACACTTATGTCAGTGGAACCACAAGATTGGCTAAAAATATGTTCACATACATTCACAGGTTACAACTCTTTGTTTTACACAAGCTCCACTGGCAGGCTTTGGGCCTGTGTCTCTTTGTCTATGAGACTATAGCCATGTCATGTATGTGAGACCAACACCTGTTTGGCATGAATTGTCTTAACTCTTAAACACACTGGGTAACCAAACTAAGATGACCACATAATTGCATTTTACCTAAACGTCACTGCACAAAACACACACACATCCTTATGTGTGGACTTCCGTGCAGACTTTGTTGAAGGTGTTTTTTCATTTTTTTTAAATAACCTTTTTATTATAGGTTTTCCAACAAACAAGCAGCATGCTTGGACAGCATGCATGACATTTTACCGCTCATTTTATCCTTACTTTTGTTATCTGTTACATATACACATAAAACAAGGGGTGAGGTGTCAGTAATTTCCACCACTGAGTGTTTTCTTTTTTCTTGCTGTTTTCCATCCAGCAAGTGCTTAGTCATGAAAAAACATCTATTATCAAATGATCAATTAAACAATTGATTCCTCCTCTCTCTATCACCATGTGGCCTGTTGTAGAGGCCAAACTCCAGTACTCTGCTTCCGAACAAGACAACCTAACAGAATCTTTTTTTTTTAACCACTGGATCCCTATCTGCACCTCATCCACAACCCCATTGGCATGTAGCCCAGCTGTCTCCCATGGCGTTGTGCCCAGTCAGCCTTCACTCAGCACATATCTCACTGAGTATGACGCCATGGCAACGTTAAAAAAAACCCACCACGTCCTGTGCACGCATGGAAACTTGCTGTTGAGCTTTGGTGTGAAGGTGAAACGCCTACAATGCAGCGTCCTTCATTGGCTCTAACGTTGGGAGTGTGTTTGGATGGGAGCGGGGCATAATTCCTGCGCAACTAAATAGCAACTAAATGCCATTTTCAATGATTATAAATATATGCCTTTAAGGATAGTTGTAGGTAAATGTTTTGTTGATGTCTTGGTTACATATAACAACTGTTTTCATGGCATTTGAATGACTATATTTCAGCATGAAGTAGGACCTGTAACTACATGCTGAGATATTATCACTGAAACAACCTAATCAAAACTTACAAAAAATGAAAGACATGATGAAGGGAAACCCAGGGAACCATTTCCCATTTCTGCAGTAAAAAAAGTAATAACTGAC
The DNA here is from genome assembly GCA_029875015.1 of Lepomis gibbosus. Taxonomy (NCBI): domain Eukaryota; kingdom Metazoa; phylum Chordata; class Actinopteri; order Centrarchiformes; family Centrarchidae; genus Lepomis; species Lepomis gibbosus. The sequence continues at coordinate 9,248 of JAPMOB010211809.1, read as the reverse complement.
TGGCTGAATAAATATAGACCTCAACGTTCTTTTAACACCATATATTATCATATGTCATACACACACTGTATATATAAGCCTTTACTGGTATTATGATTTGCTCATTGGTGTGTAAAGTTCGAATGTGCCTGGCAGTGTGGCTCTTAAAGATGAGGACAGTTTATAATTGGTCCATTGTGTTGGAGAACTGTGCTGTACATTATTGGATAATGATGTCCTGTACAGTGTTGGATGGAAGTAGGAATAAACTGTAAAGGGTGCTGGGACCTTTGAACGTCTCTCCTGCAAAAAGCTCTGTTTGAAAGTGTACAGATCAAAAAGTGTTCTTAACCAATCCAACATAAGCAAAGGTCTCTGTTATAAAACGATAACGCAGTAGTGTGGATGGGGCCTAAGACTGAAATAATTAATGTTTTCTTCCAGATGAGTTTTAATTTCTACATGCACCTTAAATACAAAGAAACCAAGGCATATTAGCAAGTTATGTAACATTATTATAATGTATTTCTGTTGGCTAGAAATTTAGTTTATTCACTGCTTATCTGAAGTGGTGCACTTCAGCCTCTTGTGCACGAAATTCGTTTTACCACAGCAAACACAAAAAAATTCAGTTGCCAAAACTTTTAATATAAAGATAAAGATACATGTAATAGAACTTAGAAAGATTATCCTGGCAAGACCTTTTTTATCTGTTATTCTGAACACAGGAGAAAAACAATTAGATCAGACTTAGAAAATGTGTCACCTGAGTAGTGTTTTCTCACTTGAGGGCTACTGTATCCCCTCTTTGAAAATGTGACTGTTTGACCCCATATGTGCAGCTTTAGGAACATTCACCTCTCTTGGGAAGTGATCCAAACATTGCTGTCCTCTCTGACTCTTTCTCTCTCTCTTTATTTTATGCTCACAGACAGGGTGACGTGCAGAGGGCACTTGCCTCAGACAGACACAGCAGGTTTTACTGCTATGACTTTGTTCCTCTGCTCCATCTCTCTGGAATCTCACGCAGTACTCCACAAGTCTTTATAATTAAAAATCACCCTTGCTCTACAAGCTCTGTGGGAATGACACTGACAAATCATCATTTGTTTCATTGATAAATATTCTATGTTTGGTTGTGAGCATGTAAAGGAGATACATTGAGATACTGCCTCAGGCTAGACATTTTTACGAGGTAATTATTGTGTAATTTTATATACCGAAAGACTAGCATGTACAGCCACGGAGTAAAGCTCTGCAAGGTGTACGAAAAACAGCTAAATGCTTGTGCTGTCATGGCAACAAGCTCACAGCGACTATGCTAACTAATGAAACTAACTAAGAAAGTACAGAGAGCATGGGTCAGCCTTTGTTTCTCTAGCTTGTTTAACTCAATGCTCTCCCTTAGTCACCTTTTCATTTGTCCACCTGAAGAAATATTTTCCTGGCTGTTATGTTTCCTATTCTAAGACAATTTGGCATCTGCTACAGCATTTACTATGAGAAAGTTAAACAACTATTACTTTATGAGCACAGAAAAAACTGCAGCTCCCCTGAAAAAGCTACAGACGTGGCCGCACAGGTCAATTTGTCAATTTTCCACTTTTGCTATAATCTCTGTTTTCTAAAAACTTCTACACTTCTTTCTGTTCTGCTGGGAAATAGTGTAAAACAAAAATACAACAATATTATATTGCTTTTGTGAAGCAAGCCACAGTTGAGTGAATCTGTTCCGAGGCTGGAATTTCGGTTATTAGCATTGTTGCAAATGTCAGTGGGGTTTTTGTACTTTTGGAATCGAACCCACAAGTTCCAGTTTTACTTCCGTTCTCTATAATGTTTTCCATGTTCTCCATCTTAGCATGCTAACATTTATTAACAAGAACAGCTGAGGCTGGTGAGAATGTCATTAGTTGGAAAGATTCAAATGTGTACCTGATGATGGCGCTAAATGAAAAGTCAGAAGATCATCAAAGTTATTTTGATTATTCCTGAGGGAAACGTGACTGTCTGAATAAAATTTCGTTGCAATCCATTCAGTAGTTGTTGAGACATTTCACTCGAAACCACAAATGTCAATAGCATGGCTAAAAAAAACACAACATAAAACATAATAAACTTTTTTTAACACTATATAGCTCAGGCTATTGTGTCAGAAGTCAGACCTTCCTTCTCGCCTTCTCTGTTTTATCTCTCATCCTCCATTGGGTCCTTCGTTTGCTCCCTTTACTGTGGTGAGCTCATAAACAGGGCAGCAGCTTGCCTGCAGTCAGCAGCATATGTTGGTTTCTGCTATTAGGTGACTCTGTATCCATCTGTGAGAAAAGGGTTGGGCCAAATAAAAAGTGGAAGAAAGTGTTTGCATGTTTCATTTTTCCTCACCGAGTCCCTACAGTGTACTACTGTGCAAGAGGTAGAGCCAGAACCTTAGATGTGAAGCTATATACTGTGGAAGTGAAATGTGAATGAGCGCTCTGAAATCTGATGCATTACTGAAAAGCACATTTATTACAATAATTTAAACACAGCAGGGATTAAAACAGGCAATACTGCTCACTTACAGTTATGTCATCAGTTGCAGTCATTAATGAGAGTTATAGGGCTGTTTTAAATTATGTTGTCTTCTCTGGGCAGAATTGGGTCCATATGTATAAGTGTGTCCCACCTAATGAGTTGAAAACAATATGGTAGTTTTGCAGCAGCTGTCAAACACTAGTGGCATGTTTCAGCATCCCTTCCCTCTAAGCTAAGCACAACTGCTTTCCACCACATGAGGTTTGTTCACAAGACAGATAAAAGAGGAAGATAAAGAGAGATGAGGAAGAGGAGGGGGGTTGCTGGGGCTCGGAGCCACAGCTCTGTATTGGCCGTTTAAACGAGAGGGGTTGGTCTTTCTCCATCTCTCTCACCACCTCAGCTGAGAAGCAGAGGGTGAGCAGCACACATACAGCTCACACACAAACACACAGTCAGAAGCTGGCAGAACCATGTCAGGACATGGTCCGGACCAGGAGCTGAGCTGCACACGCATACCTTCCAGGACAGTGAAGAACCAGCAGGATGAAGACAGCAACAAAGAGTTAAGACATCAGAGTGGGACGGGCTGAGGGGTGGGTGATAAAGACAGAGAGTCAGACAGACACAGATGTGTGACTGAGCTGTTGTTTCCCACCTGTCCGAGAAGTTTGAAGAAGTGATGGCTGCTCTCATGGTGGGACCGAACACACAGGAGCCCTTGAAGGTGATGTTCAAAGCGCTCAGCTACACTCTGCATCTATTTAATACGTAATATCATTCTCACTTTGTCTCTTGGTGAGATTTTACTGCATGTTTACAGGCTTTTTTTTGCTGCCTTCCATTACATTATTTATTCATTGATTTATTTGGTAAAGCCTTTAATTCATTCCATGTGTTCTTCAATTATCCAGTGAAACCAGATGTATTTAATACACTCAGTTAGGGCTGTGACTAACAGTTTAGTTATTGATTAATTACATTCTTTAGTGATTAATTATTTCTTTGAATAATCGCTGAATCATTTTTTCTGTAAAATGTTGTCCGCCACAAAACAGAAAAGGAAAGAAGACAATCAACACACTTGGGTATTTGGAACCAGCTAATATTTGGCATTTTGCAGGATAAATGACATATTGATAAATTCTATTGATAATTGAAATTCTGGCCAACGAATTTTCAATTAAGGATTCAGTCTAAAAAATGTCAGGAAATAGTTAAAAATGACTATGCTGATTTCTCCCAGCCCATCTTAACATTTATTGCTTTGTCAAAACAACAGTAAAAGAACCAAAGTTATTTATTTTAATATAAAATTGAAAATAGTGAGAAGCTCAAAACAAGCCAATGTTATTTTGCTAGAAAGATTCCAGTGATTATTCTTATGATTTTGATTCAAATCTGTGAAAAATGACTATCTCAATTTGTCCCAGCCAAAGTGTACAGCTTCAAATTGCTTGTCTTGACCAAACATAACCCCCAAAAACAATTAATCATGATGCAAAATCAGTAAAAATAAGTACACACATTAGACAAGCTGGAATCAGCTAACATTGGGCTTGATAAATCACAATTATCCATTTGTTCCAGCTGACGTTCTTTGTATTAAATAATTCAATTGTCAATTTATCGTGTCAGCTATTATGACTGCACTGAAAACAGCTTTGGAAACCTGTTGTGTATCTAGTGTATTGTGAAGTGATGGAAATATTGTATGTTGCTGCATCTGTAGCTGCCACCGATCTGTCGCACTCTGTCAGTCTTGTTCTGTATCATGAGGCTTTGTTTCCTAACAGCCATGTACACATCCACAAGTCAAGCATGGTCCTTGACTCTGCTAAATGTGATGAAGAGCTCAGTGGTCAGCAGAGGAGTGTAAGGTGCATCCGACTGGCACCAGTCTTTCAGCCTCATTGCCCGAGACAGACAGTGTGAAGAAGATGTGTGATATGAGGTTGGCAAACATCCTCCCCCCTGTCTTCTCTATGACTTGGTGCTGAATACTGTTTTTCTTTCGTTTCATCGTCCAAATTTTCTAAAAGTTGTAGCTGGGTATCGTCGCTGTGAGAAAACCAACTGCTTACGCTACCGAACTCAACAGCAGGATGCAATTCATTTGATTGATCGAACACAACAAAAGAGAATATCTAATGAGATGTGATGACAGCTCACAAAACCCACAAAGCCAAACAGAGCAGGGAATGAGCTGTGAAAACCTGTAATCGTAAGCAAAACAGAAGTGCTTAACTGCACTTTTAAAACAGTGAAACTCAAATCCCCTCGGGCTGGATCAGGGCAATAAGGCAGCTGCTTCATAACCACTGACCACACTGACTGTCACTCCACCCTTTTTACAACTAATATATACCACATACTGCATATACATGCATGCGCAGTAATATAGCCTTTCATATTGCTTGTCATACATTTTGGGTATTGGGCATATCACATGGCACAAAGGTCATAAAATCCCTTTCAGCTGGGATTTACTTGAACAACCAAGCAGTCCAAATACAGAAACCAGAGCCTTCCAATATTTCTTATAGTTGGGCTTTAGTGTGTATCAATTTGCCTTCAGCTGGAGAGTGTTCCACTTCACTTGTCCTCTGCATTATGGCATGAACTGGGATTTGTAAAGCTGGGGGATTTTTGCTCCTGGGTTTTGAATTCCTCCTCCTCAGCCCGGTTGTCAAATCAAAAGTTTCTACTGTCAATAGAAGACATGTTGTTTTTGTACTGATCAAGAATCCTATACTCTAATCAATGATATTGACTGAGGACAATTGGGCTGATCATTTCCCACCCAAAACTGTCAACGACTTTATTGCAAGATATTAAGCTGCTGTATAACAACAGGGGAAGAGTTGAGTTCTACAGTGCTGCGGACCATACATCTTTCACAAACACTCCATAAAATAACAAAGTCTGACAAGTGTTTTTGTGTCTATCTCATATTCCAGACCCAACAGAAGTGCATTGCCATCTTTGCCCTTCTCTGCTGCTTTGCTGTGCTGGTGGTGCTGATCTTCTCATCAGTGGACATTTGGGGGGACGATGAGGACGGTATCACAGAGGAAAACTGCAGCACAGACTGCCGGTAAGATGCTCTGCAAGTGTGACGTGAAAATAAGCTTTGCATTAATTTATAGTGCAAAAACCTATGAACTAATCATAACATAATGCTTCAGGAATATAGTATCTCCATGTCTGATCTCCAGTAGATAATCATTATTTACTACATAATCCTCAAGTTATTTAGGAACAACTACGATTCACAAATTATCAGGTCGTTCATGATTCGCTCCAAAGAGAACTCCACCAATTTAGTGTTGCACTCCTGCAACATTGTCAGACTAAAGATGGACAGTTAACAAAAAATTAAAGGATCAATATCAATGCAGCAGAACTGGAGATATCTTTTTATTCCACACTTTCTTCTCTGTTTCCAAAACATCGCACCTATGTTACCTATAATGCAACTTGCTTAAAGAGAACTGGGCTGAGTTCAGCACAGACAAAATGTAGCAAAACGTTTTTTTCAACGGTGCTCCCCTGAACACCCTGTTGTGTACACAAGCGCACTGAATTTTCCCACCTTTTTAACGCCGCTGTGTTTACAAACTTCTGGCAGCTGATTGGGTAACACCTGAGACACGCCCAGCAAACGGGAGAAAACATACCTCGAAGCCCGTTGCAGAACGTTGCGCAACATTGCAAGGAAACATGTCGTTCAATCTGAAAACGTTACAAACCGGTGCAAAACTTTTTGAGATTGAACTCGCCCCTGGATACAGCATTGGAGGCAGGGCTCAGTTCATTCCTATGAAAGCTGCCCAGTGCCACGTGATGCAAAAAAAAGTTTGACTTCCAGGTATAAAATGACCTGGAGCTTCCGCATTGTGCATGGAAGCTCCAAGTCATGGAGCTTTGTGTGGCTCTCTCTAGACTTTCCAAATGTTACTGGACCCAATGAATCAAATTCTGATAGTGAAATTAGTCATTTTTCAGGGGTAGTGACTCTCAAAAAAATATAATCCTTTTAACTGCAGTTTTTTTAACAATGATAGTCTATGTGGGATAAAGTCTTTTGGGGTAAGCGTGCATCACAAGACAGCCCCAGAAGTAATTCCATGGTTTGGCCACCATGTCAAATTGGCTTCAAAACATGGCGTACTGTCTGGAGGCTTTGTTACGCCAGTAACTCCACACCACCCAAGTGACATCACTTGAGGCAATTTGTCAGATTTCACACAGCTTCCCCTGGAGCCACAAAAGGCTTTATACAACGTTCAAATTTGTATAGTAGTATTCATATAGTTTTGTAAAAAGACTTTAATGTGTAAAATCACTTTAAGGCTTCAGGAAATCAAGGTGCACGTGTTATTTTCAGCATCAAGCTTATGGAGAATATTCCAGATGACCTCTCTCTCCCCATGGACGGCAGACCCCACCTCCCTCTCTCTGTTGGCTTTCACACACTGTTGGACCAGGCAAAGCACTCAGTTGAGGTGGTGTCACCTGTCTGGGCTTTAAACCCCTGGGACCAGGAAACAACGCCAAGCACTGCCAAACAGGTACAAAGTCATGGCAGACTCTCTGAATACATCCCCCTACATTCCTGCAGAACATGAACCAACTGTATTTCCCAGGTGTTTTGTAAGAAGAAATGCAATTATTTTCTAGTAAATCTGTCTATTGTCTTTTAATGAGGTTATTCCTGCTGAGATGTGAGTATTGCCCTTTTAAGAGACATACGGAAACGCTGCTCAAATGCTCATCCACAGTAATGCAGAACATCACTCTCTTCCTCAGGGTCAGCTTTTGTTCCAGAGACTGCTCAGCCTGAAATCTCGTGGGGTTAAACTGAAGATTGCCAGCAGTCTGACTAACTCTGCTGAACTGAAGACCTTGGCAGCTCACAGTGAGTGACTGTCATATTTTCATTCTATAAATGCAATTTGTATTTTGTAGTCACTGTAGCCAACTAGACTGAAGATTTATAGCTCCTAAGAACTCATGACAACTTTTCTTGTGCAGAAACCAGTTTTTTAAGAACATTCCCATGTATTCTGGCAATTTTATTAAATGTTTTAGTTGGCCAGCAACACCATATTATAGATATCACATACAGCATCTCTGATTTGTCTCAAGGAAAACAGATGTAGGGTAATTTACACTGTGTAGCCACATCCAGCAGCAGCACAGCACAGTCATACAATCTTTATGTCTGACAAACTTCACAATAAAGAAAAAATCATGAACGCGCAAATGTACCTGACTTGTTTCCAGTCAAAGCCTTCGGCACACGTGCTACCTGCCTGCTCTGCACACATATCTATCCAAGGGCAAATGGCAGATTTCAATGATTTTTCCAATCTCATATTTTCAAATATTTCATACTTCCGCCACTCCATGTCTGTCTCTCTGTCTCACGTTCTCTAGATGCAGAGGTTCATTTTGTCAATATGACAGCTCTTACCAGAGGACAACTACATTCCTCATTCTGGATAGTGGATCGGAAGCACATTTACATCGGGAGTGCTGATATGGATTGGAGGTCACTCTCCAAGGTAACAACAAACATCAACAACCGTAAGGATAAATGAGCCCCTGCAGCCAGGTGTGGTCAGGTCTGCGTTTCATTTTTGGCCTTAACATGACCCCGGTAGCTTTTGGTCTCTCAGGAAAAAAAGCTGGACGTACACAAATTGAATTAAATGATAACCTTGGTACCCCACAGAGACTTGAAATATAACAGATCTGGATTAATTCCTCTTTACACCTGTACCTTTTCATGCATGTTAGTTACTCCAGCAGCTCTTAATGGGCATCAAGGATGATTTAAGATTGCTGTCTAAGTCGGATCAAAAAGACAAGTAGCATTTCAGTTTGCATTTATTATGTAATTCACAATAGTGCAGGAACTAGGGAGCATTAGCATACTACTACTTGAAGTGATTACCTGGCAGTTTTCATGCTTCAGTGCTGGCTGGAGGTAGAACTACTGTTCAGTGAAATTAACTAAGGAGCCAGAGGGAAGGAAGAGGTGCACGTACACACACACACACACACACATACTGTACAGAGCAAATGATAGAAGGACAGGAAAGAACAGAAACAGAAAGTGAGCAAGGCAGAATCTGTCAGAAATTCATACAATATACATTCAGCAGAGTAGACTGAAACATCTCTGTGCTTCCTTCTGGGTCACTCACCAAAATAGAATAAACACAAAACAAACAAATTTCTGCTGTGTAATTAATGGCCAGGCGAGAATATATTTAGAATAACTGTCTCTTGTTCGCTTTTCATCTTGCTCCTTTTTAGCAATGTTTGCACTTCTATGGATGGTAATGTCACTCTTTGGGTTAGTCAGCCCACCACTTTGGTCCAGACTGAAATATACCAACAATGATTGGATGGATTGCCATTAACTTTGGTACATACACCCATTCTGCCCAGAGGACGACTCCTATTGACTGGACATCTCCTGACTTTTCCTCTCGCACCCATGGGGTTGATAATTGTGGTTTTGAGTTAAATGTCTAAACAACTATTGGATAAGATTGGCATGAAATTTGTTACACAAATTGATGCCCCCCTCAGGATGAATTGTACAATAACAACTTTGGTGATCCAGTAACTTTTCATCTAACTCATCTAAATTCAATTCAATTATTCAATTTTATTTATATAGCGCCAAATCACAACAACAGTTATCTCACAGCGCTTTTCATAAAGAGCAGGTCTAGACC
>JAPMOB010211807.1:0-10480 GCA_029875015.1 Lepomis gibbosus | reverse complement strand
CAGATGGGCTTCAATCTGTAGTTTCCCAGTCTGTTAGTGACTGAGTGTTCCCACATGTGTGTGTAGTTTTGTGTTGCAAGCTACATATAAATCTACACTGAGAAACAACAGATTGACTTTAGTCTGTCCCTCTAGTGAGACAGCACTGCATGTGTCTGTATGTGTGTGTGGTGAATGCATGTTCCCTCCAAGGGACTGACATTTACAGTGCACTGCACTCATACTGTTGCTCTATTTTGCTAGGCAGCTTGTTAAACGGATAAAATCGCCATCCTGCATGGGCACTTCACAGCCTCTGGCCCACGGTGCAGCTGTACAAGTTGCACCTTGATATTTGAGCCAGTGTGAATTTATAACCGAAAAACAAAGCTGCAAGTGTTCATCGTCCGTGGTTGAATATTTTTGTAATGTTTGTTTGTTGCAGAGCACCAGGCCTGCTGCCGATGGAGTCTTTCACAATGGTGGCTGTGAAAATGCTGAAGGAGGAAGCCTCAGCTGACATGCAGAATGACTTTCAGAGAGAGGCTGCACTCATGGCTCAATTTGACCATCCAAACATCGTACGACTCTTGGGTGAGTGGGTTTGTGCGTGTGTTTGTGTGTGTGTGTGTGTGTGTGTGTGAAAAGTCAGAAACCAGATCTCCAAACAGGCTGCACTCACAATTTTGAACATTGAAAAAAAAGGTAGTGTAGAGGTTCAAAGAAGTGACCTTACCAGACGTCTGTAGCTCACTCCTCATCTCTATTTTGATGCTACATTAGGTGCTTCCTAGCATAATACAGCCAAATCTCTGACCCAACTGTCAGCAGTCAAGTTGCATTGAGTGTAATGTAGGTACCAGGTTTTGACAATGAAGAAAGACGCATGGAATAAAAAAGATGATATCCCTGCTTCACTTCTGATAGAGAAGAGCCGGACACAGACTTGCTCTTTTTGTAATCATCAAACAGCACAGAGTCAAAATCCACTGTTCTCACATCTTCACCAAGGGTCATGTTGACTGCACTTCATTTAGTAATTAAGCCATAATCTGTTAATCTGTATTGCTGCTCTCCTTTACTTTTTACATGCCCATACCGTGATCTTGTCTTGTGGTATGCATGTATAAAAGCTGACAAAAGTGACAAAGGATTGACCTGAATGAGGAGGAAATATTCTAAGAATCCTCTTATTTGCTAATTTACTTTGAAGTTGCTTTATATCTCAGTGGTTCGTACAAGCAAATGAAAGATGTTTTGCAAGAAACAAGAATCAAGGTGAACTGCACACAAAAGGCGTCTTTGTACATTTTTTCCTAGGAGTGTTTTGTGTAAATGCAGGTCCTAGTTTCCACTCACATGCTGTAATTCTACTGAATGAAGTCATTTCCTCAGCTCTTTTTTCGCTGTAGTACTATAAAACTGTTAGAGATACAGATAGGACTGTTTGCCAGTAAACAAGTGCTGCCTGACAACCAATGTCTTTGTTGGCTTGAGTAAAACAAATGTCCTCTATTAAAGTTTATCTACTTTAATACAGCCTATCTAATCTAATGCAAACAGCTTGTATCCAAATATGCTGCCAGGAAGACATTTAGAGATACAACCCACTCTATGTGGAACTGTCAGTGAGTAAACATGGTCATTGGTCATTGGCTGTGCGGAGAGTTTGTATACTTTGGTCCATTTTACGGCTCCACTGGTTGTGAAATATTTTTGAATCAACATTCATCACTGCAGAAAAAAAACAGATTTTTAAAAATGTCTATCAAACTTCAGTAGTGATATTTATTTTGGATGACTCATCTGGAGGGTGGCACACTAATGCAGAAGTCTCTGCTGCTGCTCCATGAAACCAGAGTTAATTAAATTATTTAGTTAACCTCTAATTACCCTCTGCACTAATAATACACCGCAAATCATGGGTAAAAATACATGCATCACCCATAACATGCATGTGTGAAAAATAGACATGGCATGTGTGTATGCATGTCATTATGTCGCATGTGTGTGTACTGGATGGGGCATCTGTTTTCTGTATATTTAGCAATGGATGCAGCTACTGACCTTCTACTGACGCTGCTACTGTTAAACTACAGCTGTGTTTGTGGTCACACACACACACACACACACACACACACACACACACACACACACACACACACAAACATGCACACCACAGAGAACAGTAATCATAGCTTGTTCTCTGCGGAACTGTCTCTGTGACCCACAGGGCATGAACTAAGTGAGCATGACCTCCAAAGCCTCCTCTTCTCGCCTAAAGTTCCATGTGAGCATGTTGTTGTTGTTGAAGTTCCTGTGTTGACCTCGTTATCACAGTTAAACCAAAAATGATAGTGGCTTAAAGGTTACAATATTCTAGATGTCTTATGCATCATTTTTTACACCCCTACCAAAAATTCAGCCTGACATATGTTCATAAGCCCATAAGTCCATTCAAAAGTTTTTTCTACGCTGTTTTCCCATGATAACGGGATAATCTTCTTGTGATCTTGAGATAATAAAACAATTGTTAAAGAGGAGAGCTAGCTAGGGACACTGAAAAATCCTTTAAAATTATTCTGAAAAAACGGGCCGACCCCTGTATTAGACTATCATTTTGTCATCTCAAGATCACAAGAAAATTATCCTTTTATGGGAAAACAACATTCGTTATTTCGAGATCACTAGAACATTATGCAGTTATCACAGGAAAACAGGATAAATAACATGTTTGAATGGATCGCGCTTAGGGCTTCCGTACAATTGTGGTATTTTGGGGAACTTTGTTTTGTTCTGTGGATTTGAACAAAAAGTTTGAAATAACTGGGCTACTGCCGACCGGAGCAGAGAATGCACTAAATCAGAATGCTAATTGTGGAACCACATAAAGTGCAAAAATCATGGGCAAAATTAGAAAGAACACAGACAAGTTTTGCAAGGTCTCAAACTAAAACTGTCTATAGAATGAGAAACTGAAACTACTGTCTGATTTCAGTGAGGGTATTTCTTTTCTTGTTGGCAGACCTGGTGATTTATTATGATTTTTTTCTTCAGAGACATTATGGAATCTGGTTGTGGATGCCAGGTTAAAATGAATGGCACATCTACAAGTGCTGCAGGACTGTAGGAGCTCTGCACAATCTTAACAGTGTGTGCTCTTTCCAAGCAGCGCACATTGCAAAAAACATTTACAGGAATGTAGATAAACAGGCAAACAGCCACTCTTTTACAGAGGTAAAGTAAATCAGTTGTAAATAAAGTAGAATGAATTTAGTGAGTGCAAAACCTCTGCCCATGCTAGAATATTACACCCAAAGACCTTGACATTTTAAAGTAAATTGATTACTTGAGCAACTCAAGCTGTTGCCTATTGAGTCTCATATTATGGCTTAGAAAGGATGTATCCCCACAATATTAGACGGAAATCTATTTGTTCATTCATCCAGGAATGAATTAATAGGCGAATATGTTTAAAATAATCTATTAAAACACTTTCTTTCCACATTGGAGTGCAAACAAGTTCAGTTGTAGCAGTTGTGGAAACCCTCACTGCCAAATACACACAACATTTTGAGTTTCCAGAAACCTAAATGAAGTTGTCACACACACAGGCTCAGAAGAAGGAACAAGGTTAATTTCGAAACACTCCATGTTTACATCACATGGCTACTAATGTGAGACTGTACATCCACTATGCACAAGAGTTTATTTGTGAGATGGTTTGGTCTGTATTTATGTCTAGGTTGAATATTTATTTATTTGTTTTACAGTGAATTAACCCATTGTATGATACTGCAGAAGAAAACATAAACTTGACTCAGCGTGGTTTAATGATGTCACCAATGTGTTTACATGGTTGCGTATTTGTATTTGTGCTCTCAAACCTCTGTGATGGGAAAACTCACTAAAGACCATCTTGCAATGGGATCACACCAGCCGCAACACCAAATCTACTGTGTACTGTGTGTGTACCATGCAATGGAACACATGGCATGAGAGAAGAGTTTAAAGAAACAGGAGGAAGATTTATTCACTACGCTTCACCTTCCTTACAGGGTCAACTTTCAAACTATGTACAACATTAAACATGGTTAGTTGTGATCAAAAAGAGCCTTGCAACCTCTGTGTTATTTTTTATTCAAAATTGTCCTTTGATGCACTGATGATTAAAGTGGTCCAGTTCTGCTTTGCTCAGCTGTGACTTTTAACCAAGGTCAGGTCATTCTTTCCTCTGTAGACAAAGGTCATCCATACTTTTATCTCTTCCAGACTGCAATGCACTTTATTCTGGTATCAGCAGGTATAGCATCCCAAGACTGCAGCTGATACAAAACGCTACTGCCAGGTTTTTAACTCGTATTACATCACACCAATCTTTCCTGCCCTTAACTGAGTGTCTCCAAGAGCACATTTCACTATTCAAACACACATAGACTCGCCAACATATCATGTCATAGATCACAAAAAAAATGTCTTTATGCTTTCTTCCCCAGGAGTGTGTGCAGTGGGTAAACCCATGTGTCTGATGTTCGAGTACATGGCCCATGGTGACCTTAACGAGTTCCTTCGTCGTAGATCTCCAACCCAATCCGTGCGCACCCTCAGCCATGCCAGCCTGTCGGGTCGCAGTTTTTCCTCTGAGCTAGAGGCGGGACTTCTCTCCTGTGCTGAGCAGTTGTCCATTTCCAAGCAGATCGCTGCAGGAATGGCCTACTTGTCAGAGCGCAAGTTTGTCCATCGCGACCTTGCAACCCGGAACTGCCTGGTCGGGGAGGAAATGGTGGTGAAGATCGCAGATTTTGGCCTCTCCAGAAACATCTACTCTGCTGATTACTACAAAGCCAACGAGAATGATGCAATCCCCATTCGCTGGATGCCCCCAGAGTCTATTTTCTATAACCGCTACACCACTGAATCAGATGTGTGGGCCTATGGGGTGGTATTGTGGGAGATTTTCTCCCATGGGATGCAGCCGTACTATGGTATGGGTCATGAGGAGGTTATTTACTATGTGAGGGATGGTCACATCCTCTCCTGTCCTGAGAACTGTCCTCTGGAGCTGTATAATCTGATGAGGCTTTGCTGGAGCACACACCCATCAGATAGGCCCAGCTTCAGTAGTATACATCGGATACTGGAGCGTATGCATCAAAACACACTGAGCATGAATGCTGACATCGAGGTTGACTGCTAACCTTGCAAAAAATATTTGTCTCTTCCTCTGTGCAAAAAGACATTGACTTATGTAGTGCTTTGGTGCCTGAAAACACATGTTAAATGAACCTGACACTGAGCAAGAGCATAGAGTACTCAAAAGGTATATTTCAGTACATTTTTGCATTTTGCTTACTTCTTTAGTTCTGCAATTGTTTTTAAAAAATGTTGTAGTGCATTCAACCTAGCCCGCTACTCCTTGCTATTTACCAGCCCATATCCATCAGAAAGGTCTGCTTTATATATGAAAGATGTTGAATGCATCTATGAAAAGACTCCCTGACCCCAGAGCCTAACTATGGTGGTGTAGGTTTAGTGGGGGTCAATTAATAAGGCAAAATTTGCCAAAAGGGGTCCACTAAGAACTACAAATTATAAGATAGACATATATAGGTGGGTCCTGCTTGCTGTAGCCTGATGCAAGCAGGGAGTGGTCAGTAAAAGGGAAAATGTGGCAAAGGGGGGTCCATTAAGAACCACAAATAATAAGAGGCTGTTTTAACGCAACCTATTGCGGGCCTTGGTATCAGTAACAGAAGAAAGACCCCCTCTCAGATGAGGTGGCAAGACGTGTCTTACTTGCTGTACAAAGCTTATCCAGCTTTTAATCTGATGCTTATCTTAAATAAATCATGCAGATTAAGTGCAATTGAGTGGGACTTACAAAGTTATTGTCTTTCTGATCTTTGAATTAAAGTGAGTGTAAAGTGAGTAAAGTTTGATATTGCACCACCACGCTTCGATGGTGATGACAAGAACAGCATGCATGTTGGAATCTTTTTAAAAGTGAATCACCCTCATGTATGAGTCATATATTGATAATAGCCTAATTTAATGCATGATCCATGATGATGATACAGAAAAATAGAAATTCATGGCAAAAATAGTATGTTGTTAATATTTTTCAAATCATGTTTTTAGGGGGGCTCATGGCTTCTTAAAAGGAGCCAAGCTCCTACTGAATCCCCTGTAGTTCACACCCTGCCCTTAGCCATTGTAAATACAGATGCACTCATATTATGCATCATCCATTGCATGTGGAGTTGTTGGATTTCTTTTTTCCGTCTTCATTTTGAGCTGTCAAGCCATTGCATGTGGTCAGACTGCTAAACATTAGGGTTAGAAAGAGGATGGGACATGACAGTCACCGCTTCATTGTAACTTACTTTAAAAAGCCACTCTTGTTATTGTCACCTCTAGCAAATTCCAGAGCAGCACACAATCACTTTAAACCATTGCTGTTGATTGTTTTTATAGACAAGTTGCTATTCCATTTTCGGGCATTCTCTTTTTGTTTCTTTATTTGTCATTTTTTGATGTTTGTCTTTTCATTTTTGTTATTTTAACTTTGCGACAGACACAGGGTTTGACATAGCAAGTAAATTATAGAGGCATTGGTCAAATTTGTTTTAAGTTAATAATGAATTCTTCCAAATCCAAATTGTGTCATCATTGCACACTAGTCTCTCGCTCTGACACACACATTTGCTCAATTATAGTTTTGCAGAAACTCATTAGCTAAATTCATTCCTCTGCCTTAAAATAGCCTCTTAATGAGTGAAGAATGGCCAAAGTGTCAAAAAATATCGTCATTCTGAAAGACTAAATCTTTAATTAGTTTTCCCACAGATAGAAACTCTGTCTTATAGATCAAACTCACTCTCTGGTCTCATTTCAACTGTGTAAAATTGAATTAAGGGCACATTATTACACAGTATTACTAACATCTCTTTGTCATTATCAATGCCTTTCAAATTAATGAAATTTTTTATTTCTTTTTAAATGGGGTGTGATGTTATGTTTTTATTATTTGTTACATAACATAATGGTGCAGGTTTTGATTCACTTACTTCCTGTTAAGTATGATATTTCTTTGTATTGCTTGCAAATAAACAGAATAAACACATTTGTATTTGAGATCTGCACAGAAAATGCCCATTTTTCACATAAATAATATCTTTATTTCTCTGGAGCTAAGTGTTGGAAAGATGGATAACCAAACAAACACATCACCATCCTTACTTAAATTTGCTGCACCACATTGAAAGTGCTTGGGGGACGCAGTGATCCCACCTAGGCTGCTGGGTCTGATGTGGCTTCATGGTAAGAGTGAGGAGCACATCCACAGACAGATGGCACATGCCCTAAACCTTCCTCAGTACTATTTCAATTGGACTGCTGTGCAATACATGTTCCATAACAGCTCCCCCCACCCCACTCAAGTGCACTTAGTACTTTACAATGTGGTTGGTGCAGTGTTTCTGCTTACCACAAGAGGGATTGGAAGGGTGAACTGTGCAAAACAGATTTGCCATACAGAGCTATGTGCATCATTTTTTATAGTGAATTTTTGCTTTGTATATGTTTGTGAATGTGTCTGTGTTTGCTTCCTTGTGCGTGTATATAAGTTTTAAGGAGGACTTGTTCATGTGTATGTGTGTTTTCGGGATGCCCAATGTAAACTGTTTAAAGTAGGCAGAATGGAGTTGGCTTGGACTGGTCATCCCTCTTCTCTCCTGTCTCCCTGCCACTTCCTGCTGTATTCTTCCCTCTCCTCACACCTCCTACGGATTACTCTGTTTGCACCATTTTCACTCTAGTTTCATTCCTTCCTTTCCTTTCCTTTCTGTAGCCTGTAGACATTTGATTTGGAGCCAATGCTAAGAAATATGAGGGCCACATTACCTGACTTCGATACCAATATAATACTTGAGGGAACTAGAGGCAACCAATATGTCATAGTTTATGAAGTGAAAGCATCATTAATAGGCTACTTCTGAATACATGTTCATTACCACCAAATAATTTGCCAAACAAGCGTCTCTTTACTATTCTCTGTTACTTAATTAATCACATACAGTACATATTAAAACACAAAACAGTTGGTTAATAGTATTTGTGTTTCTTGCATAATTCTCCAAATTAAATATGAAAGAAGAATATGTTTTGCTTGTTGTAGTAGCTGTTCGAGTGGCCACATAACCAATGGGTCGTAACCAAAATCAGCCTTTAAAGCTCCTATATGTAAACATTTGCAAATCTAAGTCTTTGTACCTGTACAAAAAAGCACGGTGAATTTACTTCGCCTCTGTGAACAAATCGATGATTGCAGCATTACATTTTTTTAAGTATGAAATATAGCTGCAAGTGACAATGATTCGGATCCAAGCAGGTCATGAAAAATGCGACATTTGACATTTTCAGACATTACAGGTACATTTTGTAAAAATCTAGGATTATAGGGATTACTTTGAGCAGATAGTTCCCAAGAAACAGAAAATGCAGTGCTATTTACTTCCTTATACATGTTTCCTGGAAAAACATGTTGCAGATAATAAACAGGTAGCGCTGAATGTGCCTCCAGCCCGTCATGCAGACTCTGTGGACTGGTTAATGAACATGGTGGCTGGACCAGGGTCGAATACATTCTTCCAGACCGACAGAGGCCCATTCGACCACTGGGAATACAATACAGTACAGTACAATGGTTTTCCTGCCAGACAAAGAAAGAAAGAAAAATAGAAACAAAGATAAGAAGGGTCCAGCAGCTTTGCTGCTTGGAACCCCAAAAATGGTGTGACAGGGCCCGCATACAAACTCAATTCAATGTAGGTAGTTTGACTAATCACTAATCACTCCATTTTTGTGCTACAGTATTTCCTCATTTCACCCTGTCTTTTCTCATCACCTCCTCTCCTTGCTCCTTTTGAGCCATCTTCCTCTTTCTTCCCTCACTCTCCATCACCACTGTTTTCTGTCTTATGTGTGGATGCAGTTAGTTCCTTCTCCCTGTCTCCAGTAGCATTATCTTTCTTTGAAACATTTTAGTTAAAATGTGTCACACAGCCAGCTGCAGACACTTGGAAGTAAGACTCCTTCACTGTGAATTAGTTGATTTTTCCTTCTTCAAACAAATGGTTTGCCTGACTGGACTCTCTAGACTTCCTGCCAACTTGCAATAGAAGCTTTTGATATTTGGAGACCAGAGATTTATACTGACATAAAAATCCCTTCCTGTTTGGTCATGATAATCTTCTTTGGATTAGCACAGACAGTTAAAATAGTGTTTCAGAAATAGCTTCATGTGGCTGTTCATTTTCTAAATGTTTCAACAGAAATGGAAAATTCCTGGATGTCTTGGCATGTTAGCAACTCAGCTTTTAATGTCTTGTTGACTTTTCCATGTATCACACATTTAGCTGGCAGTAGGAACACTGATACTGTCAGACCTACTGGTCAGTCAGCAAGCCCTGCTGGTTGTTTAGGAGAGGGCATCAATTCTGTGTGGAATAGTTAAATTCTTCACAATCATCAAATTTCCTACACTGGGAGCCACGGAAAGTGTCTATATTGACATTGTGACGAAGATGTGACATCCCCCTCACACAGCGACAGCACACAGGGACCTCCTGTGTGGCCACACTGGCTCTGATTGGCCCATTCAGTGAGCAACAGGAAGTAGGGAGACATATATCAGTCAACTAAAAGCTAGCACTCTAAAGCTGTGGAACAATAAACATAGCAGAGTGTGCTATTAGTCTGTGGACACACACACACACACACACACACACACACACACACACACACACACACACACACACACAGAACATTCTTTCCTATAAAAACATTTAGCCACTGTTGCAATGACTTCTGCTTAATTCATGTCACACACGACACATAATGGCCCTGACCACTCTTACAGTAGCATTTAATGCAATCCTCCGTGGAACATCTGCTTTATGTCACAGTTCACATTCTGCAATATAAAGTGGTTACTTTAAATCTGTCTTTTTTTCTTTTTTTCCTTTTTTTTCTTCAATTGAGTTGCTCCAGTACTCTTCTTGAGTCGCCAATTGGGCACTGACCTTGGTTAGTTTCAGTTCATTAATGTTAACAAACAGACGTAAATACTTAAGGGATGAGGGTTTTCATTCACTGTCCATCTCCATCTCAACAAAAAGAGCTGCGCTCCTCACAGCATTGCACTCTCCTCTCTTCTTCCTGTACTCTTGCTTCTCTAGGGTCTGACCTGTGGCTCCTGTCGGGTAAGACCTGTCCTCTTGCGATTGACAGTCAATCAAAAATGACGAATGATAACCTGGTGAGTGGAACAAGCTGTAAACACAACATTGAGCAGGCCCGTCGCGACAGGACAGGCAAACCAAGCAATTGCTTGGGGCCCCGAGTTGGACTGGGGCCCCAAACATAAAGCGGAACTATGCCTCGGGAAGCCAAAAAATAAAGAAGAGAAAGGATGAAGAGGATAAGAAAAAACAAGACAGTG
>JAPMOB010211803.1:0-19070 GCA_029875015.1 Lepomis gibbosus | reverse complement strand
CCCCTCCTCCACAAGGAGGGTAAGCCACAGAAAGTCATGGCTGGCTGTTCAGAGTGCTGGATAAAAGCATCTTCATGAAAAGTTGACTGGAGTGTGGTAGCAAGAGGCGCACAAGTAACAGGGATGACCGCAGCATTGAGAGGATTGTTGAAGCTGATTGAAGAACTTGTGGCAGCCTCACAAGGAGTGAACTGAGGCTGGAGTCAGAGCATCCAGGGTGTCACATTCCTAATGTCAAGCCACTCCTGAACCAGAGAGACCAAACAGAGGCTTCACACCGAGACAAAGGACAACTGGACCGTTGCTCAGTGGTCCAAAGTGCTCTTTTCAGACTAAAGTCAATTTTGAGATTTTGTGGGGGGATATAAAGTTCCCAGAGTCTGGAGGACGAGTGGAGAGGCACAAATTCCAAGTTGCTTAAAGTCAACTGTTTTCTCCCGTCCAGAGTCAATGCAGCACCTACCAGGAGATTTTAGAGCACTTCACGCTTCCATCTGCCGACAAGCTTCATGGAGATGATGGTTTGTGACTGTGTTAATTAGGCACTTAAACTTTAGTTAGCTCAGGTTTAGATGCTTCGTTATATCCTGTTGTTTTTGGCTCTGAATGAGTGTTGATGTCCCAGATCCAAACATTTACAACAAAAAGTCTTTGTTACATACTCGAAGTGTGGCTTCTGAAAGATTGTTATAATTATAAGACATGGTCTCACAAAAAGATACTGTTGTGTTGAGTTGTGGGTTTTCAATGTACATCTTCTCAGTAACCCACCTTTATAAAAGTGCAATGCTAAATTGGTGGAGTCTTGCACACATATTTTCCTTTATATATCAAAAAGATTTTTTGGACTAAATAACATTCTTCAGGAAAAGACTGGTTTTAACTTTAACAAGGATGTTTGTGTTTTAAACACATTTTTAGTTGGTAAATTGCCTCAAATGCTGAGTTAACATATTTAGGTAGGTTTATTGTCACAGTACAAGTTATAGAGTGAACTTGAGTTTGGTAACTCTCTCCTGCTACATAGCAGACATTAATAGAGTCAATTATGCAAAATGGTAAACAGAAATAAACTATCATCACTGGAGCAGTGCTGAGGATGAATTAGAGTTTAAGAGCCTGATAGCTTGGGGGAAACAGCTGCTCTGCAGTCTGGTGGTGCTGCAGCAGAAACTTCTCTCTCTCTTCCCAGGTGGCACATAAAACCAAGTTAACATGGAAACATTTTATGTGGAGTGAAACGCAGAAAGTGTGGCTTTAAATTGCAGTACTGTATACATTGTGTATATGCACATGACTGATGGAGTTAAGACCAGTGATACCCACATAAAGTTAAACAAAATGGGACAACAGTGTACAGGTCATTACTTCTTTTAGACTGGATGCACCAGAAAAGGCTTAAAGTGTGGGTGGCTGTGTCTCACATCTTCATACTCAAATAAGTAGTTTCAGAGTTATACTGTTTCTTTTAAAGGCCGTACTGTCCTTTGGGGAGAAAAAAGTCAAAGATAATGTATAATTAGAGTTAAACAATCACAGACACAAACAATAGAGCCTTAATCATTTATGCCCATATTGTATTTTATACTTAACAATGTATGTTTTTCAAAGCAAAATAGAAATATCACTTAGAAATGTATATTGAAAGGCACAGCATCAAAATACAATTTGACATAAATTTTTCTTTCTTTAAAATTGGAGTAAACATTCAAACGTTGACCCATCTGGCCTGCCTGTTGAGTAATAACAGCCATCCGTCACTGGGTGAATACTTAGCTTAGGGGTAGTTGCTTTCAGTAGCGTCCAGTCAAAATGGCAAAATTAAATTATTACTGACTCACAGTACTAAGAACTTAGCATGCGTTCTCCTAGTCCTCTTGAAAGAGCTGACGTTTGTAACAAACATTTTCTGTAAAAGTCCCTCTGAACATGAGCTGCATCTGACGTCCATGATTAGCACCCAAAACTCTCTGTCCTATTTACAACAGAGACCACGACTACACCTTTACATCACTGTCAGGACAGATGGCCCCTGTACATAAATATACATATTAAATATACATTCAGAGGAGCAGGAAGAAACGGGCATGCAAATTTGGTCCACCTTTACAGCAGTCAGCCAAAACAGAAAGACCCAAGACTCATCCTGAGAAACAACACTGACCACTTGGAGTTTTCCCCAAAAGGACATGCAAAACTGGGGCTTGTTTTTGGCACATTTAAGTCTTTTTTTTGTCTTTTTCTAGTAACCACCCCTTACAAACTAAAGGGCGTTTGTGTGTCCACCCCTTCAGAGGTCAAGAAAGCTATCTAAAACATTACTATGAGCTCACACTGTGCATGGCTTTAATTCTCCTAATACAGATTTTATACAAAGTATCAGAGAAGCAAAGCACATTAAAATATTCCAGTTTTAAAAAATACAACAACAAAAAAAAAAACTTAATATAAAAGTGGATGTGAGCAGGAAACATCCTGCCAGTCCACAGGAGGTGCAGTTCAGCTTGTTATACAGTAGATCTGCCAAAACATAAAGGCCCAACCACAGGCTAATAACCCTGAAATCTATGTGTTGTTCCAGTTACTGGTGAATGTGCTGTGCAGGTGTTTGACGCTGCCGTCTCCCTTACTGGTTTGTCTCTTCTGAGTAGGGCAAAGAATGTAATACTTTTATCTCCATGAAGTTTTTTTTTTTAAAGGTTCATCTTGAGAGTTTGCTGATGACCCGAATGAGGGCGGCGTTCTCATCCTTGAGCCTCTGGTTGTCTGCTCTGAGATCCCCCAGGACCTACAGAAAGATCATCAAACACTGCAGTTTGTAGCTTTTACACTCCTTAAAGTAGAACAGTAACACAGAGCTATCTATTTGATAAGATCATCAGGACATTGTCCCACTGTGGTTAAGCTTGTGTTTTATGTTTAATGCTCAGCTGAGAGGATTAACAGGGGTAGCCTCTGAGCACACAACAATAGGGTGTGAGTACAGTTTAAACCACACAGCTATGCTAATGATTGTGATGTAATGATGGTTTTGGCTTGATAAGTGTACATTTAAAGTGCATCAAGTAACAGATGGGTCACAATATGTCTGCAGTAAGATGATGGGATTATTAATCAGTACCAAATGTACCAATACCTTTGGATCCCAGTTTTTCTGAATCCACTTATATGTATACATATTCTTTCATTAGGTTTCCCACTGAAAACAGCATTTCTTGTGCAACTGTTAGACTCACTGTACTCATTCCGAGGAGTTAACTCAGGACAGTAAGTAATTAGTGTTGAAATGAACATCTGTACCTTTAGCTCGTCCTCCAGTTCCACGGCTTTCCTCTGGAGGGCCAACTTCTCCTGGGAACAACAGTTTGAACATCACAAACCTGACAGAATCAAACATTTCAACTGCTGATATTTACAGAACAGTCTGCATGTTCTCTTTTTCTGACACCATGGCTTCTTGCGCTGCGGAACCCGCAGACCTTCTTTGGTCTTAAGTGTTATCACACCTTACAAAGTACACAGTAAATGCACATCTTCAGTTTTAGTCACAACTCAAGAACAGGATATTAACTTTGTTCGATTTCTTAAAACAAACTAACAAAACAACCTTTACTTAGCATTTACCTTAACCTTATGTCTAAAAAAAAAAGTAAAAAAAACTTGTGATACATTTCTATTTATTGTGATACAGAAATATGTGGTGGGTATATCAGTGTGTTTACTGTACTGGCAGAACTGACACAGTAAAAGAAAGCACACTTACAAATCTCTCCAGTTCCAGCAGGGCCGGTCTGTCTGTGCTGCTCTCTTGATTCTGCCACAGAGAAACAACATATACACATTTCATACAGGTGACTGCAGAACTACACAACTGCTGCAGACACCTGAAACACAGACTGAATACAGTTTCATTTGAAATTAAGATATCTACTCGACAACAATACCTAAATACTCAAATTTGATTCATCAAGAGATTCTGCTTTTTGGCTGTTTCCCTCTCCCTTATTGAGCTATATATTTTTTTGTGTATCTAATAGGTTGGCAAAGTGAAAAAGCCCAAAGTCCACCTAAAAGGGGGTTCCCATCTCCCACAGAAAACACTGTCCCTGAACTGTCTGTCCTTGATTGTAGTCCAGCCTTTACCTCTATTATCCATCTGAGTCACAATGCTCGCCTGGCAGCTAGTGTGGCACGCCCTCAAAAAACAAATAGAAGTGAGATGCTTCACTTGTTAGCTAAAACGGAGCGTTAAACACACAGGGCAGCAATGTGCAGTATGACACAAATATGGTGTCAAATTAAACCATACAAACCTGTTCGGGTACATCCCCTAAATAAACTATGACCCTAAAAATGAGCATAATATGACCTCTTGAAGAAAAGATAACGTGTAAATTAAGGTTCTGATCGATTGTTTATGCTTTGGGATGTGCTGGTTTAAAGACTTACAGCTGTTGGTAAAAAAGATGAGGAAATGAAACATGAACGACTATTAAAGGATGATATGTGCTGCTGTCTACGTTCTCACGCCATCCTTGTTATGACTGACTCAGATAAATGTCAGTGCCCACATAACGTGCCTCCGTTCATAATGTTACACACACGCACACAAACTTTTGCGAAAGCAAACCTGACGAACCTGTCGCAGTCGCTCCAGCTCTACTTTGTTTTGGCTGAGCAGCAGCTCCATCTCCTGCAGCTTGTCCTTTAGAGCCAGGTTCTCCTGCAGTACCTTTAAGTACAGCTGGAGGGAAACACGCATAACATCAGACCATCAGAGTAAAGAAACTTGAAGATAAAATGTATAAGGTGTATGCAGGTAGAATTCGCTCGGTTGATGCTACAGTAAAGCCTGTTCATTTCTCTCTAAAGTCTGTTGGTATAACTTCCTGTCCTGGTTTGGAAAGATCTCAGCTATAGTTGATTTCAGCCCTCAGGTGTTTTTCAGGAATGTGTGAGCTTTGAGAAGAGGGTAGGACATGTACCGTTCTGTATTCAGCTGACGAGCCTCCCTGTTGACTCTCACTGCAGAGACACATGAGAGAATTTTAAAGCCCTGACAGAATCCTCCTCAAGTGACCAAGTCACGATCAAACCAAGGTTTACACATTCATTTAAAAGTTAAGGACAAACAAAACAAAACACTCACATGGAAGTCCTGCTACTGTTTGTATCATCTAAGTGAGCATCCGCCTCTTCATTCTGAAAAAGCAAAAGGTTCACATTGTCAGCTATGCAGCGCTACTGTTAGAACATCACAATCATGTCTTATCTGAAATACCACACATGACAGGGCAGATCATTTCACATACATATGATACTTCCCCTATGTGACGTTCAAAGATGAATGAAATCCACACACACACACACACACACGATTACTTATCAGTCCAAACTTAAAGCTGAACTGTAATTTTACCTTGCTGAACACAGGAGTTGCTGACCTACTCCTGCCTCAGTCAGTTAATTTGTTTGTTAGTTGTATTAGTTTCAAACCCTTTTCAAACACCACACAAACAAACTAACCGATCGAGGCAGCACTTGTCTGATGGCTTAGAAGAGAACATAGATGAATATACAGTTGTGTCCCTGTAGAATTTACATTTCTGCACAAATATGAGCTAAACATACTCCGATTTCCACACACATCACACTAAACAGATCAGGAGAACCCAACTAAACAAATGAGACACAAAGATTATACTTGACATGTCTTCATTGAGGAACATTATCCAATATTGCACTTCTGTAAATGGCAAAAGT
Source organism: Lepomis gibbosus (assembly GCA_029875015.1). Classification (NCBI taxonomy): domain Eukaryota; kingdom Metazoa; phylum Chordata; class Actinopteri; order Centrarchiformes; family Centrarchidae; genus Lepomis; species Lepomis gibbosus. The sequence continues at coordinate 13,307 of JAPMOB010211803.1, read as the reverse complement.
ATCTTAACCTTTGCTTTCAGGATATGTCGTGACCCCCCTGTGCAGCAATAACTGTAGCTAAACGTTTCCAGGAACTGTTGATCAGTCCTGCTCATTGACCTGGACACATCTTAGCCCATTCTTCTTTACAGAACAGATTCAATTCTTAGATGTTGCTGGGTTTCCTAACATGAATTGCTCACTTTAGATCCTCCTTTCACAACATTTTGATTAGATTAAGGTGAGGACTTTGACTTGGCTCATTCCAAAACATTCACTTTGTTCTTCTTTAACAGTTCATTGGTAGAATGACTTGTGTGCTCAGACTCATTGTCTTGCTGCAAGACCCACGTTCTCTTGTCTCTGTTCACAGACAGATGTCCTGACATTTTCCTTAGAATCACTGGTAAAATTCAGACTTTACTGTTCTTTCAGTGAGGACAAGCTGTCGTGGCACAGATGCAGCAAAACAGGCCCAGATCATGATAACACACCACCACCTTGTTTCACAGATCGAATACGGCTCTTATGCTGGATTGCAGTGTTTTCCTTTGAGCGAACACTTTTTTGCATTGAAACCAAAAAAGAGCAAACTGCAGACAGGCAGCTAAGTTCCTTTTGGAAAGAAGCTGATTTCTCCTTCCAACCCTCCCGTGCACACCATTGTTGTTCAGTGGACTCTCAAACATTAACATTTGCTAAAGTGAGAGAGGCCTTTAGTCCTTCTTTAGAGATGGTTTTGTATCACGTCCCACCAGGATTTCGAAATGTCGCAATCGCAACTATTAACATAAATTCAACAAATCCCTGTGAATTCAGCGCGACTTGCAATTTAGACCAATCGCTGCAACCTTTCCTCAGATTTGCGCTTTCCCGCAAAACGTCAGAAAACTCACTTCCTTGTTTGACGCAGCAGACGTGTGATACCACCGTCTCACATTTGCCTACAAAAATAACAAAAGAGAGTAAAAAAGTATTGTAACATGGAGCATGGAGGATGTCAGACTAGACAAATAACTGTGACACAGGCTGTTGCATCCTGGTCAACTGCACGCGCTCACAGAATCAAGGTAAGCTGGTGTAAATATGCATGATTAGTAGGGGTGGGAGAATTAATCAATTCTTTGATGCATCGCGATGCTGATGTGGAAGATTATGAATCCATTGACAAATGTCTAAAATTAAATTAATTAATTGATAACATAATGTTGACGGAACGCAAAAGGCGGAACTCGCGGAAGTGCTGCGCCCGGACCGTCTGTGGAGCGCACACAACAGAGAGACCAGAGTTCCCCTGTATTTGACACACAACAGCTGTAGAATAAATAACCACCCTACTAAAATGTCACACAATCATTAATATCAATGTGCAAGTGATGATTTCAACGGGCACACTGCGAGCATGGTGTCACTTGACACTCGCCAGCTCTCTGACTATCCTGTGTGAGAGGCCCAGCGACTGAGAGAGAGCGAGCGGCAGAACGTGACAGTGAAAGTTAGCAGAGGAAAATATTAGCAGTAAGTTTCAGTCTGGTAGTAAACGTGTAGTGTAGGCCACTGTGTGTCCATTAATAACTGTCTGTAGTTTCCCCAAAGGCTGAAAGTGTGAAGGCTGTTAGCACTTGCTAACATCTCCCCTGTACAAGGCCTGCTCTCTGTCGCCCACACCAGACTCTGGGGACATTGGAACTCATCCCCACATCCCACACGAAACACTCCCTGTCTGGACACAAATCTATTAAAAACCCAGCTCTTTACCCAGGCATTCAATCCTGAGTGACTTTCTGTTGTTCTGTCACTTTAACTATGTGTAAAGCGTCCTTGGGTCCCGTGAAATGTGCTAAAATATTTATTTATGTAACGTTAGCTAAATTAGTAACTAAGTAATATTAACTATCAGCTGCATGTCATTACTAACTAACCTACTAATCAAGGATTGAGAACATCAGGTACAAGTTTAGACTAAACTGGTGTACAGCTCTGTCCTGTACACATACTGTAGGCTATGTCCTAATAATTAACTCTATATGTCTGTTTTCAGAGGAGTCTGGATGTTGAAGAAATGAAGGAGTGAGAGAGCTAGAGCTGAGGTAAATAAAGTAAATTAGGGATGCAAACTAGTCCTTTTAAGCTAATTAGGAGATGTTTTGGATTTTAATGTGCAAATTAAATGCATAGTAATTATCCAGGGGTCCTGTATAGAAAAAGTTATGTCAAGATGAATCAATAATCATTTTATAATCGAATTGCAGCCCTCTGAATCGTAATCAAATCGTTTTACACTGATAACTCAAATGTTCAAACCTGTGACTTCATGTTTTAAAGGCTACTCCATCCATCGAAGGAAAATATTCTGCATGACAGCCTGGCATTTTTTTCATCTTTGGAAAATGTGGGATCACCACTACAGTTAGAAGCCTAAACTCATTTTGCATTTGAATCTCGATGCCTTCCTGTCTTGCAACATTTTACAAGAAACACCAATCATCAAGACTTCCCGTTAGCGAGGTTCCAAACGTTCAGTTACATATTGACAAAGAGGAACTGGTTTGTCCTTTCTCCTGCATTCACTACTTACTGTACATACTGCTGCAAAAATGAAAAAAATTAATGAATGTGTTTGCTAAAGCCGGCTGCTAGCAGTAAAACAAACCTCTGCTTTGGCCCATTTAACTAAACTTTTCTACCTAGGTTTCTTTCTTACCTCTCCACATGGCTGAATGATGCCAGTAGAGCGTCTCTCCCTCCTCCCTCTCCTCCTGTCCTTCACTCCCAGACGCTTCTCTCCCTCCGATTCCTCCTGCTTCACCGGGTCTGTATCTGAAACACATGGAGTTTGACAGAAAACACTTCTGAGGGACTTTTTGAGAGTCAAAAATCAAACCAACCATGTCCCATGTCACTGTGGAGAAGGAATAACAACATGTAACTAACACACTTGTTTCAGTAAGGCTGTAGCTCAGTTCAGAATTGAGCTAAGCAACCATGCACTTATGAGGTAGATTAGTTTCCAAATGTAGCTTCTCCCAAAGCAGGAAACTGTCTTTTCTTTAGCCTCAGTCTCTCCTCCAGATGACTGCAAGTTGAGGCTTCAGGGCAGTGAGCTCAGTTAATATCAACAAAATGCTGTTTTTGGCTTTTAGCTCATGTTCCAGCAGGTTAACTCTGAAAACTAACCAGATGTGATTATTTGGCTGACTCATCTAAAAAGTGTGTCTCAGATACATAGCAGATGAGGAAATGCTTAGTTCCCTTAAAAAAACAAAAAAACACGGGTAGGGTGTGGAAGTTGTGCACTCTCAAGATGTACACAACTCACAACAAAGGTGGCCACCCTATCAAATAAACCACCACAGTAACCATGAGAGCCAATGTGAGAAAACCTAATTTCCTTTCAAACCTATCTTTAAAAGTACTCCACCCAATATCTACGTCGTGTTTTTATTTAGTCGTCTTGAATTACCGTAAACAGATGTGAGACTCTAACCACATGGTGTGGCTGATTGGACCTTTCAGGCAATATTGATATGTGAGAGTTTAACAATATAATGGCCAACCGTCTTTTTTAAATCATTTTTAAAAAGGACCTCTTACACGTGGCTACTAAAGAATTGTGACGTAGTACTGGGCTATAAATGTTACAGTTGGAAAATAAACTCTTTGGCAGGTGTAATATTGAAACTGTAGATTATCTTTCTATTGAAATTTCTTGTTACTTATTGGAAGACACATAAGGAAATACCAAGAATCTCATCTTCACTCACCCCTTTCAGCAGGCGTGACCGTAACAATGGGGCTGACAGGCTGGATGTTGCGAGGCGGTGGATCTGCAGCTTTGGCCACAGTCTTCTCTGCTTCTTTTAAGTCGGTCAGAGTCACACCCTGCCAGCACAAAGCAAAAAAAAAAAAAAATCCTCAGAGGCCTGATGTTGGACTCAGAATTCAGTTTCTTGGTGAAAATATGCAGCCGCTCCATCAGTCAGTATGATGCTGCACTTGTGGTCACTGAGGTTACCACATCATTGCTCGGTAAATGATTCACTCTATTCCAAACTGTGTTCAGGCAAGTTACCAGCCTTTCAGTATCATTACATAGGTATCTGCTTACTCAAGTCTTTAATATTTCTACAGCATTTGCAGCACTTACACACACTAGTGATATTGCTGCACCAGCCGAGTGAGCGTGAAAAATAAATAAAATAAAAACGGTGTTTGGTTGTAACAAAGTGTGAAAATTAGTGAAATCTTTAAAGCACGTAACTATACAATCCAGAAAAAGGATTGCCACTGTTACGAGGCCTGAATGATTCTGGGTCCTGAAAGTATGAATGACTTTGAAGATGCACTCAGTTTAGACCAACTGTAATCATATTTAGTCATCCTTTTTATATTCAAAAGTAATGTTAACAAGTTTTTAAATGTATTGTTAATGTTTTATCATTTAAAGGATATTTAGGGAAATATCAGAAATGCTGCTTTTGTCTCAGTTGGCTGATGGGGCATGTTAGTGTCTGTGTTAGATTGATAGCCGTGTGTCAGGGAACGAGAGACCCGAGTAGTAGTATTGTAAAATCCTAACAGTCTGTAACCATAGTAAGCAGCACCTGTGTGGATCGGCGAGACTGACGCATCAGCCGAGACCGAGCTTTCCTCTGAGACTCAGACTCCTCGTCTCTGACTGGAGCTTGGAACCTAAACGCACAAATATCCACAAATGATATATAAGTATTCTTTAACTTTAACCATTAGTATGCATCTAAATTAAATAATTTAGCATCAAGTAAAGATGAACTGGTGTTGAATGTAAATATTTTTTGTTGTCTTACTTGCGCCTGTCAGCATTGAGGGCGTTGGGGCTCTCTGCTGCAGCATCCCTCGTCTGAGGAGTGGGTTGGACTCTGGCAGTGCGGTTTGCCTTGTCCTGCTCCTTGTCCTCCTCATCTTTCTCCTCTGGTGTCTGAAGCGCGTAAGATACAGGAAAAGAGGCCAGAAGTTTAACTGTAATCAACTGTCATCCATTAAAACTTTGATTTATCACCCCAGTAGGGAAACAATTAGTGTCAGCATACTGTTCACATTGGTCTTTTAAGTTGACCTTCTTTATTACAAAATAAAGCTTTCACATCTAATGTTTCGACATGTCAGGGGTGTGTCTAAACTCTCTGTTGAAATGCTGGGCGTATAGGCAGTCATGTAGATTAAATGAACTGATTAAAAACAGAAATACATGCATGCCCTCATTGGGAAATTATTTCCGTGGTTAGTTTTTGTGTGTCTTCCTTCTGTCACCCTCCTTTTGAAAAGGCTAGAGGGCCATCATCATCATCTCCAGGTGGGGATTGTTTCTACTGTCATAAAATACCTATAAAAAGGGTCACATTACTGCTGACTGTCCTTCTGTAAAGAGTAAACAGCAGTTGCGGCCCAGCTTACAACAGCCAAAAGAAATACCTCTGATTAACAGCGTTTCACTTCCAGGCAGTGAAGTGTCACAAAGTAAAGACAATGATCCTGACTACACATGAGGCTCCCAGTCTATTATTAGAGAAGGCAGACCATCATGTCAAAGCTGGGAATCAGTTTTACAGTTAAGCGTGTTTCCGCTAGGTTCCCAGAAGTCATCCTGCTACAGAAAATGACTGCTCTGGTCATCGCCAAGGCTCTTGATAGTTGTTCTAAATGTTTGGTCTGCCATAAGTGGATCAAAGTGATCAAGGCACCAATTCCATCTATGGTGTTTGCTCAGGTCCTTAAAACATAGGTATAAACCATGTAACGATCAACTTCATTCAACCCAGTGTTTACTAAATCCAGCCATGGCTGAGTTCCTATAAAAGGAGCAAGGTTTGCAGCAGATCCAACCACCATCATTAGCCTGAAATACCGGTTATGCCTGCAGTCCTCCCCCACATTTTGAGAAACTTTATGTTTACAAGTATTAAGATGAACTGAAAATAAGTCACTTTCATGTTCCACTTTTACTCTTTCGTCAACGTGATTTCGCCTTTGTTTATTAAGGAGACAGCAGGATATTTCCTTAAAATTTTTGATTTCCTGATATTCAAAAAATTCTTCTGCATTCTTTGTTCTTTACACCAAACGTGCTTGAATGTTTTGATATACAGTATATAACTGAGAATGAAATCAATAAATACTGACATGCAAATTTGGAATTTTTATTTGGAGCTGGAGCAAATAGAGCAGACTGTGTCAAATATAAGCTAGTAATGAAGAGTTATGTTCAACACTAAACCATCAAGTTCTATGCTGTGCAGATAATATTTTGTGAATATCCAGCATGGCAGCAGAAAAAGGCAATCAATCCAGTGAGTTGCCTTTTTAAAAACATCAAAATGTATTAGACAAATTCATTTTCACTACCCAAACTGACAAAAGCACCTCAGGCAAGGCAAAATTAACCTTTTTTTGCAATATCAAGGATGTTTCATCACATTTAGCCTTTTCTATCCAGCTTTTCTACATTACACTTCACAAAGTGTATAAAGGTGCTCAGCTGATAAAGAAAGCTACTGTGTGACGTACTGGACTGTGCTGTGCGATTAGTACCTTGTCTGCAGGGCTGACTGTGGATGTGGTCACACTCTCAGTGTCTGGGCTGGACACGGTGGAGTTTTCTGGAAAAAGAGAACAAGCATCTTTTGTAATCTGTACGATGACATTTACAGAGTATGTGGTACTTTTATTCAAACACAGCGGCTGGTTTACCGGGGCTGCTCTCTTTCTCCTCACTCGCCTCCAGGCCCCCTGAAACACCCCTCTCTTTAGACTGGTCCTGCACGTTCATCTTGTCTTTACTGCTCATCCTGCACACTGATGTTCTAGAAGACATGAAACAGGAACAGATGATGGCACTGATGGAGCTGAAAGGGTGACACTGCCCAGGGAGACTTTTCAGGTGTACAGTTTATTTTTGTTTATTTATTTACCAGGGACAATGCACATCAATCAACATCAATGATATCCTTTTCATCCATAGTTCCTGGACAGGTTACAACAAATTAGTTTAATTGCTTCAACAAGTACTACTAAACAAAATAATGCATGAATACATTACAGAACAAAGATATCTATTATAAACAATGAGAGTATTTCAAGGCAGCGCCAGTGATGAGGTACTCACGACTGCAAGCTTGGTTTACTTTAAGCCATATCTTAAAGGGGCTATCTGTAGTTTTTCAATGAAATCACTTAATAACAAATCACATTTTCACTGCCTTATTGTCAGTGGGTAACCTCACTTAGAAATGAAGCACACGCCTGTTTTCTCTGCTGCTTGGAACAGCCATTATTCTGTTTTTAATGCGAGTACACCGGGTCAGGATTGAGCCCTGTGTGCGCTACAGCGACACCACCACAGCTAACGACATGCAGTCCACTAATACTGCAAAACAACCGGCAAAGTTGTATACTTTCCACATTACTTCACCAACTAAGGTAACACATATTATACATATTACTGTGTACCACTAGTATTATGTCATAGTGTTGATTTAGCTTGCGAGAAAGGATGTAACTGTACAAAACAAATGTGGAGCATTTTGTTTACTAGCATATAGTGATGTAAGGCAGGGTAGCCAGCTAACGCTACAGTAGCTTGGATCTACTGCTGTTTGCTTCGTAATGTTCAATTTAGCTTTATTGTCGTTTTACCGATACACAGGTACACTACTTCTCCACTTCTCAGTCGTTTTGACTATTGCGATCGATGTATTACTGGAAATAAGGCATTTTCAAATAGATATGTCTGTTTTCAGGTGTTTCACAGAAAGGAACAAACTGTTTTTAATTGGGAATAATGTTACATAATTCAGTATACGTTTCAGATGAATACTAACCTCCGCAGTTTGTTTGGTGCATTTGCAGCCGTGGATCCTTGTTGGTTTTGCCTGTCCAATATAGACTGTTTGAGAGAGATCGATCAAGATTTAAAGAGGGAGAGAGATAGGGAGGGAGTGAAAAAGAGAGAGAGAGAGAGAGAGAGAGTTGTCAGTGAACTTCTAAATCACAAAGATAATGCATTTCACACGAGGTAAAGATAAACGCTTTCTCACATTGGCTTGTTTCTGTGATAACTCCTCCAGGAGCTCTCGAACACTTTCATCAGCTACATCAAATGGTGTCTGACCCTACAAAGTAAAGAACAACATGACAAACATGAAACCAAATTGAATATAATGTGAGGGTAGATTTACAGTATAAAGTTACTCTACAAAATACCAATTCTGTCTCAAAGTCATAATAAATGTTCTTCTTGGTAATGAAACGACACTGAACATAAAGGTACGATGTATTAAAAAACATTTTTATTCTTTTTGGGATCTCACCGCATTGCTGCAGGCCTCCATATTGCACAGCTGTTCCGCTAGAATGCGACAGGCCTCGCCCTGACCCCAGTGTGCTGCAGCGTGCAGAGGTGTCCAGCCATCAAAGTCCACAGCTGACACATCCAGCTCACATTGACACAGTATCCTGAACGACAAAACAAGGTAATAACACAACTGCATAAGAATGTATGTCTAAATACAGACATCAAAGAAGAAAATAACATTTCTAAATTCAAATGTAATATTAATCCATTATGAAGGAGATGCTTACTTGAGGGCTTCTAGGTAGCCTTTGGCAGCAGCCACATGCAGTGGGGTGGCCCCAGTCCTGGGATGTCTTACATCAGCAGGTGGGCCCTCATTCAGCCATTTCCGTGCATCTGTCATGATCTGCTCCTCCTCCAGCCGCTTAGCTGCCTCCAAGTCCACACCTGGACACAAAAAATTTGTGCGTCTTCAGTACAAAAGACACACACACACTTGCTGGGCCAATGTGTTCTATTAAACTATTTTTATCATTTAAACAATGGCATTTCAGCCTTTAATAACAGACTAGGGATGCCACTTGAAATCTGGTTCTGAATAGGTATTTTTGTCTCTCGCTCCTCTGCTCTCTGTGTCGGTCAATGTTTGCCCGAGGGCATGGCCGAATTTGAATTCAGTTAAATTCTTGTAGACTTTGAGGGTGAGACCATCCAGCCCCTCCTCTGTTCCAGCAGTACCTGCCCTCAAATGAATGAGTGTCTTCACATCAGCAGCAGCAGTAGGAGGAGGACAGAGGAGGGGACCACTGATGCCATAGGGCTGTTAGCCAGTGTATTTGGCAACCCAGTTGTTATCTATTATATTACAAAACACAGACGCGATAGATACTTTACAAGCACAAAGCACATTAAGCAACAGTGAACACACCAGTGCAGATCTCATTCAGCACAACGTTGGTAATAAGGCAGACAATGAAGTAGTATTTAAATGTTTAAATAAGAAATAACCTGGGCTACTAGAAATAGGAATATACCCCGCTAAACCCAACACCTGCACCCGGGATGTGTAGTTGTCAAAGAAAAGCACTCACCCTGTCTCCGAGTGTAATCCTGAAGAAGGGATTCAGTGGTCTCATCAGGAGCAATGTCCAGAGGAACGTCACCGTCACAGTTCACAGCAGAGAGAGACGCACCATGCTGCAAAAGGAAACTGTGGAAACAAACATGGACAGAGTGGGAATACATTAAAGAAATGTTTACAAAGTCTACAAAAAGACAACCAACTCTAATAGAGAACATCTAATTGAATCACATATACTCTATTTACGTGTTTGGGATACATTACATTTAATCTTCAAAGCAAGACCAAAAGGCATTATTCACAAACCAGGAAGAAGAGAAATAAAGGTTAGGTTAAATTGTTTGAGCTGCACATGTTTGTGTGCCAGGCAGGCCCACTCATGCTTTAGCTGACTTGTTGTCCTGCCAAACACAACAACAATGTTAGCATTGTTGCATACAGAAATACTCTGGCACCCACGCTGCATTCTGGCGTCCCCAAAATGGCAACGAGTACTGTATTACACAGCTGTTAAGCTTCTGTATTCTGCTAAGGGTAGAGACATATACTACACACTCTGCAATGTCAGGGTTGCCACAGGAGGCAGCAACATGCAGTGGTGTCCATCCCTCACTGTCAACCTGGTTCACATTGGCGCCACGCTCCAAAAGGAAAGATACCATCTCCATGCTGCCATCAATGCAGGCCTGTGTAGTAAAAAATAATGCAACTGTAAATGTTTCTCATTCATCTTAGCATCAACCAATACATCTAATTAAACCTGAAGAGGAGAAACTGCCTCACCTGGTGAAGAGCAGTAATTCCGTCTGCATTAGAACAGTTGATAATTTCTGCCACATCCTCCCCATTCCTCCCTTTGGTCTCTTTGGCCTCCTTCAGCATCACCTGGGCCTCTTCTGTGTCCCCGCTGGCACAGGCAGCCAGGAACTCTGCAGCCCTGTCAAATCTTACCCTTTTCCTAAAGACAGGGGATACAGGTAGCTAGATGACTGCACTGGTATGCTGTTGTAGCTTGTTTGCCAATTAAAAATAAGGAACATGCCTTGTATCACCAGTGTGTTTAATCTAAGGACAAAAAAAAGAGACCCCATACAACACAGTTACAGTAGCACTATAGGGAAAACCAATGTGATTTCATGAAACTGTCAGAGGGGATGAGTTAGAGGATACAGCTGTATATATACTGTAGTTTTGTTACCGTCAACAAATCCCCATAAAAGACTAAAACCTACAATGCAATGCATTTAATATTTTCAGAGAGCCTTACACTATCTATGAGTCTCAGCTGCAAAAACATTTGTTCCTACTGAAGACAAAAATCTTAAAAAACAAATACAGTGTTTCATTTTTAAGGACAGCTGGGCACTTTAGTCTTTGGCAAACAATTATCAAACAGGAATAAATCATGTGTTTCTTGGAGACTATTGTCAGCACCGGATTTGGTGCGCTAATGATTATTTAAAGCGGCAGGATGGTGCATGTGGCAACTACAGAACTCAAAATACATTTCATCCAGTACAGCTCACTTATGTGTTTTAATAGTTCTTGAACAACAATGGACGTCTATGGAAATAAACAAGCTAGATGAGGAACACACAGGAAATACTTGCTGTAGGATCAGTTCCTTGGTAGTTTTAGTCTTTTTGGTCTTCACATGGGATTTGTTGGCAATAAGAAAACAATAGAACCCCACAACATTTTGACATTTAGGTGTTGTCACACAAATGCCCCTTTTAAGTGTCTTTCAGTCAGTGCTGGTGAGAGTCTACTACACAAATATTCATATTATTGCAGCATTTATGACAGATGGCCCTGCAACTAAGGCAGCACCTATTGTGACACAAGATGGTTACATCTAATTGAACACCAATAAGTACTGGGGTACGTGTCAGCTTAGAAAGGGGATGGTCACTGCCTGGATTGTTTGTACACTGGTTAAAAACAAACACTACAAAACTATGGCAGCCACAGAATTCTTGATATTTAAATGGGAGAAAATGAATTAGCCAGGAGCACCAACGGTCACAATACTCCTGGCAGACCCTCACCAAGACTGACAGTTTGGTGGCTAGCTAACCAGCTAACTAGCTAGCTAGCTAACTAGCTAGTAAACACTACAAATATGGTCTCAGAAATAAAAGCTGACCACTGACAGTTTAAACACAAATTGAACATTTTGAGCGCAATTAAACGGTAAAGGTTATTTAGTAGCTGGGAGACTAGTATAATATCTTGTGAGATGTCTCTTGTCATTTTGTCCAAGCACACGCACTCCATTCCTCCTTTAGCATATCTTGAGATGTTTAAGCTAAGCTAGTTGGCGGTTAGCTGGCCGCTAACGCCACTGCACAACAGTTTGACAGGAGACTGTTCATTACCGTCGTTTGAGGAGGGGGCTGGTTTCATCTCTGACCACAGATATTAGCTGGTCCCTCGACCGGTCGCCGAGCTCGGCCTCCGGCTCCCTTGCTCCGTTCTCGGCATCGCCCCGCCACCTCCGCCTGGGCACAGCCGACGTTTTGTTGGTGCATGATTCGGCCCAGCGCTTCAGCTGCTCCCGCCGCTTGGTCCTTGCCGAGTCCCCCATTATTTATCAAAGGAGGACTGTGTTTTTAAAAATAAAACATTCACTGTCAGGGAAAGACACACCCTCCATGTGTATACTTCCACTTCCTGGTTCTTGCTATGGAAGTGGAGACTCGGCTCGTGCTCGTTGGCGTCGGGTGCGCGCAATGCTGCTTAGGCTTGTCTGTCTGACGTCACCACCGCTTTTCTGTATCAAAGGGGAAATATTGAAATGGGTCAACATGCGGCAAGGCAGGCAGCAACCGCTGGGCTACTTCCCTTCATAGACTGAGACTCTTGTCAGCATTATGTTGCAATAATATTAACGAGGAAGGCAACTACATCTTCCCAAGCGAATTAACCCTCCTGTTATCTTCAAATTTACGAACATCTTTTAACCTCAGTCCTTAATTTGACCCCATCAATTTTAAACACCAAAAAATGATACAGAAGTTTACCTGTCAGGTACGTTATGTGTAAGTAAAACTGAAGCGTCCACGAAATGCAACCAGACTTTTATCTCATTCCACAGTCACGTGAGAGTCTCGACTGTAAAGAAAGGTTCCCTTAAGGGCGTAGCTTTGTTTCAGCATGGGAGGGGACACATAACAAGCAGGGGTTCTGAGTGTTAAACACACAATTTCCTACCTGTTTTTGATTACCACAAGGTGAAGTTTGGCTGTTTTATGGAAAACAAAGACATCGAGTTCTTGTGTAATAATATTTTCATCATTGCAAAATTTTATATTCATAAGTGTAGATTTTTAAAAGCTACACCAAGTTTTAATGCATTCATTAATGATTTGAAGAGTCTTTTTTGGTCATTGGAAAAGCTGGAGAAGAATAGTGCCTTAAGATTCTCTGAGTCACTTTCACTGTATTTTGACTAAATCCCCTTAACTTATGTTATTGTATTTTTATTTTAATCTATTGATTTATATATTGGTAGCTATTTTGTTATTTTGCATATTTATTTTTTTTGTTTATTTTCTTTTGATTGTATGCTGCTTAGTTACACAAATATGGGTCTATGCAATGTTACAACGATGCCTGTTTGTTTAACGAGAATTGCAAATAAAGTTGGAAAAAAACAAGCAAAAAAACCCCACACAATTTCCAGCATTCTGGTGAGTCTTTCTATAGGCCTTCCAATATCTACATTTTCTGCATCAATTTATGGTGGAAATGTAGGTGGATTGCCCTAAAGTGGGACACTGCCTAATGTGGGACACTTAAGGTCTAGTGTTTGTAGGTCCCCCATAAATACATGAACACCAGTGAAACTATTGGTTAGCCAAAGCTATGGTGCCATGTGATCAAAATCGCCTAACTTCTCAAATGTCCAGTCACATT
>JAPMOB010211799.1:0-17567 GCA_029875015.1 Lepomis gibbosus | reverse complement strand
GTGACAGCCGATACAGGAACTGTTTTCTCAACTATTTGTACACTCATGCTTCATGTTGACCATAACATTTCAGCTGTATTATTATAGAGAAGATCACAGAAGAAGACACCCCACTAACTAAGTGACCTGATTCAGTTGCAGTCAGAATGCTCACATTATACTCCCTGAATTTTGCTCTAATACACAACCAGTTAAATGCTGAAAAAAAGAAGGGGGAAAAACACAACATATAGGCCTTTGGCAAAATAAATTGTTTTAGTTGGCTAACATATCAGTGTATGTTGAGTGAGTTGTGGCCATTTCCTGCCCTAATTGAAACATCTATCGCTTTACTCCTGGTTACAAATATTACCAGGCTGCCTAACAAAGACAACACAGGTGTGTTGATCTGCTTAAGAGCCGGCCTGAGCTCTTTGTCCTCGCTGACATTAAGGCAGGTACAGTGGCATGACGGGTAGCAGGGAGGGCCAAACGTTTGTATAATGCTCTTTTTCCTGGAATGCAGGTACAGTTCATTTCTAGAAAAAACAACAACAATTGTAATAAAATGACTTGACTTTAGTTCCAAAACAAAGTCCTTCCTTGAATAACAAACAACAGGCCATAATTCACCTATTTTCAACCAGTTCTTTTATTTGGTTTAGCAGTCTATGTTTTTTTTTGTGAAATTAGCATTTATTACAGGTAATCTGTTTAAGGAGAAATGCATGGAGACACAGGAACAAAACTGTGGCCAAACTCTTGGTTTGCCAGACAACAGCAGCCGTTGGCCTTGAATGCTTTCCACCACAAAGTAAACACCTCTCACCCATTATTGACTCCCTACTCAGCCAGTGTTTTATAAGGCCAATAATGAGCTCTGGCTCTGATCACGTAGGAAACATTAAGTCGGGGGGATGCGAAGGTCAGACTTCTGGAAATCACCAAAGCCTCCTCCATCCAGTGAGTAGTTTTCTTGACTCTCACGAAGTGATCTGCCTGTTCTGACTTGTTTCACAATCACTTCTACACAGCACCGAGAATCGGAAGGTGGCAGTTTTTCTCCACACGTGTTTTTAGAAGACAAAAAATGAAGCGTTTAAAGATTTTAATATTATAACTCTGCCCGCTTGAGCTCCTCCGGGGTGTATTACTGAGTGCTCCGGAGCTGTCCGCGGTGCTGAACACCATTCACTCTGCAAAAAGCTTTCAGCCCGCGAGTGTAACCCAGCCGCACTACACGCCTTTACAAGCACGAGAAACAACTTCGCAGAGGCTGCCTCACCCTCTAATTTAATCCTCACAACAAACAAATACTTTAATCTTAAGTGTTTAAGACGGAAGCTCAGCCCAAAGCACTGCTTTGTAGCAGTGGACACAGAAAACACTACAGCAACATCACAGGAACATTTACACTGATTTTCCCTTCCGATGTGACTGCATGGGTTTTGTTAACTAGCCTGTGTTGCAAAAATGACGAAGACAACAGCTATGACAAACATTTGACAGTAGACCTGTTATAGAAGCTGGAGAAAAACTTTAACAAGACAGCAGACATAACCTCCTGGGATGGATAAACTGTAAGAGCCGACCTTTAAAGCCACATAATTAATATTTCAAACTTTAATTGGTGTTGTTCCGTTTTTGTTGTTTTTTTTAACAGTGACCACAGATGGTTAAAACAAAACACACATACACACACGCAAATAGTCAAACCTACCTCTTTAATTTTCTTCTGCTCTTCCTTTTATTTTGCTTGATTTGTGTCGACACGCGATGAAAATGTCCGTCCGCGCTACGGCTCCACTCAACGGGACTGTCCCCGGTGGAAACACACCGCCCTGCTCCACTCCAACTGTAAAGCGCGACGGATTGAGAAACCACACACTTCCTGTCACCATTTTACAAAGTAAATACAAAGCGTGCCCACGACAGAAAGTGCACCATGGGATATTTTGGCGAACAGTGCTTCCATGTTAAATTTTGTTGCTGAACTTCAGCCTCAAATTTAACTGTCAGTTTAATTAACTGGAAGTTCATCTGACACCTAGCCTATAGGCTACTCGGGTATTTAAAACAACACCTTTGAACATCCCATGAAATGTATGGCGAAACTAAAACACCCCAGGATCTCTCAAACATCCACTGTCCCTCAACAACAGCCTCCCCCAACAGTTCTGTTCTGAGGTGATTAATAAACGATTAATAGTAATTTCTCCCCAAATGGATTATAGTTGTGTTTTACCATTTCCACCCGTTTAATTTCTTACTAAATATGACACCATTTTATGTATATATATTTTTTTTAAAAACATTCAAACGTTAACAATTGTGTCATCTACATCTTTTGCTCTCTTTTAATTTGATGGGTATGTCACCGAACTTCCTGCCTCGTTGTGTTGAATTTGATGGCTATCACAAAATGGCCGCGCCCTCTGACGTCAGAGGGAGTGGATACAAGGTTTTGTTTGTTTGCTTCATTTCATACAGAGGTTCAGACAGCCACCTGCATGACATCAGGTCATTACTACACAACAGAGAACACCTGACCTTCTTTCCATTTGTCTGCGCAGAAGATTAGCCTACCTGTTGGGACCCTTCAAAGGGGACAAGTTGTGCAGCTACCTGGCACACACACACACACACACACACACACACACCCCACCACTACCACTTAGAAGTTCTCATTTCCAGCACAGGCACACTGACCCACTGATGGTGTTTTAAAAGCTGCGTGCAGGCTACCATCGGTGTCTTCTATTTTAATATGTCACATTTAAAATTCTGTTCAAATGAATAAATCCTTCATTATCACAAATGCTGCACATACGCTAAACCACTAATGCCACAAAAGAAGAAAACCAAGGGACAAACAAGGTTTCCATTAGAGCAGTATAAATGTCAGACCTTAAATGCACCACGTGTCATGATCCCACATCACACCCCATCTCGTCCATGCTCAGCTTGCAGCACTGCAAATCCTGCATGGCACTATAAAGCATATCCACCCCAGTGTATGACGGCACGTGTGTATATACAGTACATGTGGGTACATGAGCACAGTTCCCAGACAGAAAGGTCCTTTGAGATTCTCCTCTGTGTATAAAGCTGTTTGCCCCTGGAGTCCTTGGCTTTACATAATCAAATACATGCTACTTTTTTTTTTGTTTGCAACGCCACAAAGCATGAGATGTGCATACTGACTACTGCCAAAAATACACATTAAGAAACCAAGCCAAAAAAAGAAAGACATGCTGCAGGGTACTTATTTGTTGCCTCAACCGTGTGCTTTTGTTAGGCTCTCGTCACTTAACATCAGCTGTAATATACTGTCAGTGTCCCAAAATAAACCAGCCTATCTTGTTTTTGCATGGTGTTGCATCTGGGCAACATCCCCATTTTATTTGCCTAGCACACCTCCACCAAACATCCCAAAATATTTTTAAGAGTTGCTAGGCCTTAAGAAAACCAATAACAGTGTTAAAATTTCATTCGCATGATTCTCTGGCTCATTGTGAATCCTTTTACTTTTGCTTTTGACACACGGTTCAGCTCCATTTTCTCTCTGCACTAAACTGCCCTCAAAACATATTTTTAAGCCATTTTTGACCCACAAAAATTATATTCAAAATAATAGGTGAGTGAAGTTTCATTGTTAATTGTTTAATGTAATGTATTTGATAATTACATAATGTTCAAATGCTGCCTTGAAGCAACATCACACCATTATGGAATCCCGCCATGGCATTTTTTGTTGTTGTGCATTAGGTTTATGTACTGATGAAAAGCACAACAGTTCACCTAATTTTCTCTCATGTTACAATAATTATACATTTGACAATGTTACTTGTAATAACACTGTAACAAAAATTGCATTACACTGGATATTTTAACATTATGCTATTTTATCCTCCCACATGCTTCTATGGGGTTAAACACATTGTTGTTCCATTAAGAGGATGAACACAAAAGTTTTCTATGGTTCATCAAAGAGAAGCGCACTTCCAGCTTATGGTACTGAGGATGAATAAGGATTTAGTTGTTAGGGTTACCCAAACAACAAGCTGAACAACATTAATAAACAGCCAACATAAGGAAACAACTGAGGGAGAATGAAGAGGAGAAGCAGTCAGACAACATGAATAAACAACACAGCACAGCAATGGGAGCTGAAATAATAATTTAAATAAATAATGAAATACATCAATAATAAAGCAACTGCCTTTTGACAATAATGGACATCCTAAATGTGTGTGTGTGTGTGTATAAGCCTATCATGGAATGTAAGTGTTAGTGAGAGTGGGACGCAACAACAGTACTGCACCATTTCCAGCGGCAGGCAGGCACACAAGCTGCCTTTAGGTGATCCTTACCTGCAGCTGAATATGCCACAAGTCCACATCCTGCAGAAGTGCACAGCAAGTACCATACCGGTAGTCAAAGAAATGTGATGCTCAGATCAAACAGCCTTTACTAAGGAGGTCAAAGGTCAGAGATATAGTGCCTTAATTGTCTCTGGAAAGATCATATCAGAGAGATTATGTCCAACTGAGATAGACATGGTGGGAAATGAAAGGATAAAGAGAGCCTCCACTGGTCTGTCTAGCTGCAGCTGTTCCACATGTGGTTCAGAACATAAGCCCATTGAAGACAGTCCTCCCTCCCTAATGAATGATCCTAAATCACTCTGAAAACAACAAATCTTACTGTACTGCCACTGATTGAAGCAGGACTGATTTCTCTCCTCGGGTGTTCTGCTTTCAAAACTAGTGCAAATTTATGCACAACACAGTATATCCAGTAATATAAGACATTTATTTCAGAGTACTTTTGTGTGTGTGTGTGTGTGTGTGTTACATATGGTAAGGCTGTTACAGTGGCAGAGGTCACTGATAAATGTACTGCCCTGTGTTTTCAGCACGGAGAAGCTCTGAAAAGGTTCAATAAGACTCCTGTGAATAAATGTTCATTTTAAGATCTTGATTTAACACATCATACTCACCAGAGGCAGATATGTGAATGGAGAAGTTACCAGTATGCTTAGTGAATACCACACTGCATGTATTATCAGACATTACTTACAAACTCCAAATGCCAGTGTGTCATTATGTGGGCTCCACTAACAGTCACATAGGCCTACTGGTTAGCACTGCCTGTATTACCTCAGTTACTTTCTAGACTTATAAAACAAGTAACAGTCCAATAAGTAACTGTGAAATGATACATTATTACACACGTGCTAATCTATATATCCTACTCTGGTTTAATAAAAGCTTGTAATTCATGTATTTAATAGCCTATTTAGCTTGTTTTAAAAAAGCTCAACATTATCCTGCCACAGTCATGTTTCAAACCTCCTCTCTAATCCCTTGTGCTGCCTGGAGCTTTAACTGTAGCAGTGTTTCCCAACATGAGCCTCCTGAGCCACAGAGTAGCTCAGCTACTTTGAAAAATTTGAAATACCATGTGGTTAAAATATACTGCGTCCGTTGTAACACCTGAACACCAGGTGTTGCCATTGAGAGTGAGAGTTAAAAAAAAATAGAAAGCCTGCATACAGACGTAAACAATTAGCTAGGCAGTTAGTTATAACCTAAAACATGTTGAAATAGATGTGAGGGATGAACGGTTAATATAGTTACCTGTAAACAGCAGAGCTAGACGTTGTGGATAAATATTTGAAACAGATAGCTAGTTAACATTAGCCTACTTGACAGCTATTTGATACATGGTGAAATTGCTAAAAACAATGATTAAACATCCTGGATAAGAGGTTGAAATTGATAGCAAAAGTAATGGATAAACCATCAAATAAATAATGAATTTAGCCCCCCCCCCCCAAAAAAAAATAATCAAAAGCTTCACCTCCTTGCACATCACCAGGAAGCTTATTTTGCTTCCTGCTGAACAATATACGAAATCCCATGAATGACATCAGCTGTTGTTATGGCTGGATGGTGTGTGCTTCTTTAATCTGTCTTGTCCTCGTGCGCAGACCGTGTGCATTTATGTAGACTTTCATCACATTTTCATGCATGCATGTTATTTCATATGCACATTCAGCAGAGATGTGATAGTCCCAGAGGGAAGGGCTGAGAGCTGAAGCACCAGCCAGAGAGGATCATGGTCTCACTCATCTGAACACGCCATCGATCCTGGTAATGGAGCTGCTGTGCCTCGTGCTCAACCCTCTATTACCACTTGTAAATACATTACATCCGTATTTAGGCTTGTTTAGTTTTACCATTTCATAGGACAGCTGATTTGAAAATGGCTGCACTAATGTTTAAATGCTAAATGTAGCTACTTTCAGTAAAGCTTACAAAATGCCTCTATGAGAGTACCTCGCCGTCTTTAGACTTTGCATTCGTTGCACATTTGACGCTCAGTTGATCTGCTTTTCCAGACTGACACGCCAACAGTTAAACAGTGCCTAGACAATAGATGCGCCATTCTTGTATCTTCGGACACCTCAGCCTGTATCTCTATGAATTGCTGAAGATGATTAGCAACACTTGAGGTGGGGAGGGAATGCAGGTAAGACTAAACAGGAGTGTAGTGCATGAAATGACGAACATAGTTGCTATGGCTGAGGAACAGACTGACTCCGAGTCACGCAAAGCTTGGCACAGAGCTTTTTGGCGCAACACCCTCCTGTTGCCGGGACCTTTATTAGGCCTCTATCCCACATGCAGAGAGGCCAAAGAGCTTGACCGTCTGGCCTACTGACACAACTACATGTCATTAATTGCCAGAATTGCAGCACAGACGGTTAATGATGTTAGGCTAAAAAAATGTAACAAGAAGAAAAACAAAGAAATTGAGGATATAAAACTTAAACTGTTGTGACCTGTGTTAAGTATTTGTATGGGGGGAAAAAGTAGAGGGTTCTTTAGTATTTGACATGCACATTTCTAACTCTTACATTAACACCTGTATCTACTCTTTGGTGTAAAAAAAACAAACAAACAAAAAACAGAAACTCACTAAAAGTCAAACATCAGTCAACATTTACTGCCAAACGCAACACAGTCAAAACATGATAAATTAGAATTGTACAACATAGTAATGAACATTAACACACAAGCATCAGTTCAACAAGAGAATCACACAGTGCCTCTGAGGTATACAACCCTTATTCCTTTCAGGTGATGACAGAAACCTTTGGCTTGAATGAGTCTGCAGATGTTAATCCTCTACAACGTTGTAACAAAAAATGGATCATTTGGAATTAATTTTACAGAGTGAATTTAAGTTTATGTAATGAAAAGAACATTTCTTTACATAAACTTAAAATTAGACTTGAGTCTCTTGTTCAAAGACACATGGCTACAGCTGAAGAGATAATGTGGCAGGGTCTTCTTTAACAAGTCCCTTTACCTGCTGCTGAAAATGACACATCAAATTGATCCATTATAACCCTGCTTAAATAATCTGTAAAACAAACTGCACTATAATGTTAATACCTCAAATGTGACCCCATAATCAATGGGATGTGCTGCAATAAACATCCGCGTGAAAATACTACTGATTTCATAAAAATCAAACTGCTTGTTCTTAAAATGTGCCCGTTTGTGAGTAGTTACTTCAGGTGTGATACTTAAAGTTACTTTCTAGATAGAGCTAGTTGAATGCTACGTGCACACATGGTAGTGATTATTTTGACCCCCACCACACACACAGGAATACAATCGTTGCAGTTGGTCGGACTCAGTAACATCATGTTGGTGTGAGTCTTTGACTAAAATGTTTGAAAACATTGCTGAACAAGCTGTGTGTCCATCATCTGACGCACCCAACATCCACACAGGCTGTGTCTCTGGAGTTCTTAGTATTGTCAATCACGCACAGAGCTCCTGCACTGATTCACACAAATAAGGAGCCGTTATCCGTCACCTTCTGGAAACCACTCCAGATAGAATGTGTACAGGGCGAAGAAAAGGACGTCATCCCTGAAGGTCAAAGGTGCGGAGGCAGTGACTGGAGCAGCAGTAGGCCACAAAACTCACAGTCGTCCTTTAGAGGAAAGAAGAAGAGTCATTTGCAAATAAGAAACAAAACTTGTAGTTGACTAGTCTGTAGTTGCTCTGTAGGCAATCCTGTGTTTGTACTGACCTGCGGTGCACCCCTGCCAAAGCGGTGTCACGGAGAGGGAAGAGTTTGGGGTAGATGATTGTGAACATGGCTTGACTGCAGCGGTGGCAGTGTCCCATGGGGAACTGCAGCAGGTCCAGCAGGCTCTTTGGGAGGCTGATGGGTGGCAGTAAGTTGAGGTCTAAAAACACAACAGTGCAGGAAGTATTTGTAAAACTATGGCATCAAACAAAGTCATTTTCAGTAAAATTATCTAATGGTTAGATCAAGGTTGCTAAGAAATGCTTCTTCCATCTCCAGCAGGAGGTGTTTTCATTTTGTCATAGCTTCTTCCTGTCAGGCACTGGGAGCTGCTCTGTATAAACAAACAAAAGTTCAGTGTAGCTTATGTCTTAGTGAGGCACAGCTGGCCACGAATACATACAGTACAGGTATACGGGGTGTATATCTCTTTACCTGTGGGGTGGTGGTGGTAGATGCGGTGTAGGGTTCTCATGGCGAGCTCTTCCAGGGGAACCACGTTTTCGGTCTCTGAGCCCACCACCTTCACTTCACCCGGAAGGCCGACCAGAGCCTCACCCAGAGCCTCACCCAGCACCTCGCTCAGGTCACCCTCCGACACCTGGGCTGACATGCCGCACCTTTACGGAAGCAACACACACACACACACACTTTATTATTCTCAAACTGCATTTCTATTGTATTTTTCATCATAATTTTGTTCCATTTTTCAATCAACACTATCGCATACTGAATGAAATGAACAGACATTCAACTTCAATCTTAAACTATATCAACATTAGCTGTTTGGTAATGTGTATTACCCGCTGCAGCCGATGACCTTGTTATACAAGTAGGAGGGAAGGCCTTTCAGGTCCACATTGTTGTCCACAAACACAAACTGCAGCTCCCGTGATCTGCCCAGATCTGAAACGCACACAGATATTAACATCGCCTTGCTCACTGTATCTAGATTTCTATGGCAACACACAGATATAAGGAGGTATATACTGACCAAGCGGCAGAAAGGTGAGCCGGTTGGCGGCCATGGAGAGCTGGTTGAGGCGGTGGAGCAAGCAGAGCTGCCGGGGAACGTGGCTCAACAGGTTGTGGTCGGCGGTCAGATTCTGCAGAGAAACACAGCGGTGCAGCCGATCTGGTAGAGACATCAGCTGGTTCATCGACACGTCCAGAGTCTCCAGTTCCTGTAGGTCACCGATCGCTGGAGTTGTTGGACAGACATGAGAGAGAGCCTGAACCAGTCTTTCCAAATCAGATCTTTACTATTTCAAAAAACAACAAATCTCAAAATAAAATGGCTCAAAAGTGGAAGGAAGTTTTTTTATTTTGTTTTTAAATGGGATAATTTAGTTTTGTCTGACTAAATCCTTTGTCATTTTAAATGCTGACTAAGAGCAGCAGTCTTTATCTTTTTCTAAAATTTCCAAATTGCCTGGAACCAAGAAAGAATACTTGGATATTTGGGCTGGGTCCTGTGTGTCCCTTTTCCACAACTAATTGTATAATAACGACATTATAATAATGCTGATATGTCACCAATGTTTTCAAATAATTAACATCTTCTAAGGTGAAAAAATATCTCAACTGAAAAATAGTTTTGTTTATTAATCTAACAGAAAAAATGAAATCCAAAAAACTGCATTTTAGCTTTCGTCGGTTTGTTTCCCTCCCGCCCTCCACAGTGTTGATAACAGGCAGGAAATAATCCTGTCAGTGGCTTGTTCTACAATATGGAGAAGCTGGTTTCAAGCTGGTTTCTTTCTCCATTGGTTGTCAGTTTAGTTGAGTAACTCTGTTGCCCCCTGCTGGCAAATAAAACGCTTACAACTCACTTCAAGTTGGTATTCTCACAACTGCAAACTGAGTCACTGGAAAACAAGCCAAGTGAGAAATGTAATTTAATTTAAATAGCTAATTAAATATGTATGACTTCATTCTTTGAGATATTTCTTAATAGTTGGAGTTACTAAATAAGTCAAACTCAAAGAGCACTGTGGAACAACAACAATCGACAGTGATTTACCTGGAGGAAGGCATTTTAGCTGGTTATTGGACAGTCTCAGGTGCCGCAGAGACCTCAGTCGGCCAATCTCAGGGCAGAGGAGCTGGAGTGCGTTATTGCTCAGGTCCAATGACTGCAGTCGGGCCAGGTTTCCAATAGCTGGGAACCAAACAACAGTTGCCCTCATTATGCTCAAAAGACAATGTAAACATAGCCAGCACAATTCTTCTGTTCTCCGTCCTATTGGAGTCTTGCTAATGTACCATTTTACATCATGTCAGTATTAATAAATCAATGTGTGTTATATGAGACAGCCAGAGCATCGTCATATTTATTGTGGTTGCCTATTTGCTTGTTGCTGTATCGCTGAATCTTTTTCTTAAACTCTGAGAGCCCTTAACGCCCTTTGTTCAGTCTCACCTGAATCAGCTATTTCCTGCCATATTTAATACTGCTGAATCATTTTGAATCTGAGTTTCAATTTGTTTAAACAACATAAACTGAAAACATTATATAACAATCACACACAGGTAATTGATAACTATTAAACTCTTAGATCAGTGAGACGTTCTTAAAGTTCAGCAGCAGAGGATGCTGTTAAGTGAAGGCAAAGAAAATCAGTGAAGACACTGGGACATTAAAGTGACATAACAGAGGGTTTACCTTCAGGAATAAGGACAATGTTGTTTGAGTGCAAATACCTTAAATGGAAAAATAAATAAATGTTACAATGTGAATAGACCACACTATTTGATATCTCCTCACATTTTTGTAAATATTTGATTCTATCTTTTCATGTGACACTGAAGAAATGACACTTTGCTACAGTGTAACGTAGTGAGAGTACAGCTTGTGTAACAGTGTAAATTTGCTGTCACCTCAAAATAACACATCACACAGCCATTACTGTCTAAACCACTGGCAACAAAAGTGAGCACACCCCTAAATGAAAATGTGAGTGATGTACTCACTTTTGTGAGATATTGTACTTTCATGTCAGTGAAGATCTGGAGTCAACTGTTGGGCATACACTGAAGTGTAATAGTCTGTCAAAGTTACAATTTAGGAATGTAGCCGACAGCCTCATTCAGTGCAATTAACAAATATTTCCACATTTCCAGAGTTCACAGCCACAGCATTAGGTGTACCAGTGCAATTCACCAGCTACCTTTCCTGTTATATGAGCCAATAATAAACATGAAACAGACTAGCATAACGCCATGTAATGTGGCTTTTCTGTTAAATAACAACGGTTAGGATTATTTGTAAATGTAACATAACTTAGCTGAATACTCACAGTTCAATAAGATTTGGGAGCTTCTGAGCAAGATTGTCAGGCTGATAGAGAGACGGAGAGAAAGGAGAAACAATAGTACATTTCAGGAAATAAACTTGTGAAATGCCCTCTGCTCTCACTATTGCCTGTTTTGTAGATGTAACACACTTCCTAACATTTTGAGTCATATTCTGTTCTGCAATTATGTTTGCACAAGACAACAATTAACTGTATCAGTGATGTCTGACGCAGCAAAAGTCAGAGCGTACTGTGCGAGTACCAGTGTGGTGAGTGAATTCCTCTTCATGTACAGTCTCTCCAAAAACTGCAGGCCTTCATCCTTCAGCAGTTCCACAGGGAAATTATTCAGGTTTCTGTAGTTAAGAAACAAGTTTTTGTGGCGCTCTTGCTTGGCCATGAAAATAGTCTCATGGAGTTCAGTTGCCATTTCGGAGGAGACCTCTCCTCCCTGACGGGGGAGACCTTGATCTGCTTCCTTCTTCTATGGCATCTCTTTGTCCTGAGAGAAGAACAAACGAACAGCAGAGCGCATGATCATTACAATCAAAACACTGTTTTACCAAGCACCTTTTATGCCTCGGCACCATAAATAACGCCAGGTAATGGTGCACAGCCATACAGTACAACAGGGGCACATTAATTCATTTAAGGTCGCACAAAAACTGGAGCGTGACAGGCAAAATTAACTATACTAAATATTTTAAGACTCTATGCTTTACTGACAAACTATGTTGCTGCAAGAGGCAATGGCTGCTTTATCAGGAAGCTCATGCCTAAATTACCACCACTAACACTAAATTTTCCGGTGGTTTTGTCTGTTACAGGCACAGTGCAAAAACACACCGCGGCCGGAGGCTAAGTTAGCCTTATGTTAGTGCACACTTACTTCAGTTTACTAGCTAGCTGACATTATGCTTGCCTGTCATTCTCAGCACTATTAGCATGGTAGCTATTTCGTGCCTGCAACGTTACTTCCTATAAAATAAGGAGCACAGAAAGAGGTCCTTTACCTTACGTGCGCAGGATTTCCTTCTACTTTATGTCCTAACGTTACATATGCTCACGGCCCGCCTAATGCTAAATGCATTTGTGTTTGTGAAGGCACACAAGCTAACGCAAAGTAAGGGGTTGTTGAACAGCAACAGTGGTCCGTCGTAAACAACGTCAGACGTCACTGTCCCCTCTCAGGTCAAAGGTCACGCTCTTCTTCTTGTAAATTCACCAGAGACAGGACGTTGCTGGCATGTCGCTGCTGCCACCTGCTGTTATGTCTTTAAACAGCATCATAAACGACATTCTGCATGCAGTGGTACAAAGTAGCTCATTTAAGCAGTGAAGTACTAGAGGTTAAGATTTTGAGATTCTTAAACTTTACTACTTCATACGTCAACTCCACTACATTAATTCGGCAGCTATCGTTGCAGGTTTCTTTTCAGAGATTCAAAGATTTTAAATACAGTTGTATGTGATCATCTTACACAATATGATGTGTTGTCAAAGATCAAACTACACAAACAAAAGTATATAAAAGTATATAAAGCGGTTAAGGTGACCTCAACTACATTGAAATGCTGCATGCTGAAATGCTGCAGCATTTCAATGTAGTTGAGAATATAATTAATGTAGTTGAGAATATAATTAATGTAGTTGAGAATATAATTAATGTAGTTGAGAATATAATTATTGATTGCTGCCGCAATCAATAATTATATTCTAATAATGTAACACAAAAAAGGGCGTAAGAGTACTTTTATATTTAGCCAGTAAGAGATCTGTACCTGTCTTCATGCAAGTTTGACTGCAGTACTTTTGATTGTAATCATAGACTGTAGGCCTATATTAAGCTCTTTATATACAGTCTGTGCTTAGAAAGAAAGTAAATCATCTAACACAGAGGGGAAAGCATGATGATAAAAACAAAACTCCTACATTTTTTCCTCTTTCTGCTCCTTCTTTTAGAAAGCATCAATCTGTGAGAAACATAAGTGTAAAGTTAATATATTTGTATGTAATAACTTTATATTTTGTACATAGTCCTTTTCTTGTTCTGCAAAGTACTAACTTGTCACTTGCAGGTGGGAAAAAATGGTATTTATCTCCTTGGACTGGGATATTCCACTGTATCTCTTCAAGACCAGTCCTCCCTCATTACACCAGTCTGTTGTGGATCCAGTTTCATATTTAGTTGTAAGGCTAGTGCAGTGTGTTGGTAATGATGTCGTTTGAGACAGACCCAGGGAGGGAAACATTTTTAAATGTGTCTTTTCTTACCTGCACACCTTTAACACCGATTAAACATTACAAAAAAGTGAAATGTTGCCCCTCACTAGCATTATTTAAAAGTGGCAGTACCACTGCGGCAGTGGGAGCAGAAATGATACACTCTTCCCAAATAAGTCAAGCAGTGAAACATTTTGCATAAGTTTTTATTTATCTTAAATCTTGTATAGAAAAAGAATCAGAGAAACAGACATTCTCTTTTCCTTCAGCCAATCATTTCCCCCAGTACTCAGAATATATTGATAACAGGAAAAATTCTTACACCAGCATGTACAAAACAAAACCATAATGAAACCTTAGTCTTAACAGACCATTTCAATAGAAACGCAAGAGTTGGAAGGCTATTAATAATTTACACACATCAAAACCTTGGTAACAAATCAGCTATCATCATGTAACAAAAAGGGGGGGATAAATAAAATATTTGTTTGATTTGATCTCCGCTCTTTGAGGTGCTTCAGTGGTAAAGGTGAGGCAAAAATGAGACCACAAAAACTGAAATACCCACTCAGATCTCATCATATAGGTCCAGACTGGCAAAAGTCGGCCAAACTGATTTGGTCGGCCTCTTAAACAGAACCCAAATCACAGACACTCTCAGCCTGAAACTACAAACCTGCCTAGTTAAGGGGAGGAAGAGGGCACATGAAAAACAAGGACGCTTTTTACTGGGATTATGATAATCAGGGCAACAGGTCTAGACACAAGAACAACGCCAAAGTCCCGTAATGGCAGTAAAGAACCTGAAGAGTAGTCTGTCAACCAACACACGAAGAGGAAGTAATACAAAGAAACATCATTAACTAGCTCCTCGGCTACCAGACGTGTCGCCAAAGCAACCAGCATAGATCATTAACTAGCTCTCAGATCAAACACGTCTTTCTACCTGTGACTGACCTCCTCTAATAAATGACGAGACACAAACAGCTTCCAGTGGACATTAAACTCTACCAAACTAGACACAAAAATCCCCAGAAAAGCTCTATCCTTGTTTTTTTTTAAGCAGCCACAGGCGACTGACAGAAGTCCCATAATGTCCTACATGTCTGAATGTACTGAAAATCAGTTAGCAACTCACGTCCTGGTTCTTCTAATGGTCAAAACCATGATGTAAAAAAAAAATCACGCATGGATTTTAAAAGACCATATTTTCTCTCTGGTAACCCCACTTTGTGCCTCTCATGGATTACCATTACATTTGAGTCACAGAGCTAAATGTCTTTGAGAAACCCAGAAGGTTTGTGAAGGCATTTCCATATTCGCAATTTGTACAATGTGAATCAAAACTTACAAAGTTTTATGATCAGTTATTTGCCCATATTTATGTTACATTGTATTATTTTATATTTCCATACAGAATTATGCAGTAATATATTTCTCCTGTTGTGCAAACAAAGCAAGGAGATATGTCATTTCAATCTACATGGACAGGGGGGGAAAATAGTCTCAACTTGGGAAATGGGCTAAACATGTTTGTTATTGTCCAAGTATTATTATTTTTTTTTTATCCAATTAGTTAGAAGGGTCTTCAGGAAATACCATCAGAACTTCTGTAAGTGTTAAATGACCACTTGTTTTTCCCCAAAGATTACTAGGTTTATGTTTTTCCACTGCACTTCCTTGTTACGAACAGTTCCTCTCACAGCAGATCGTCTGAGAAATAGACCAGCCTTCAAAAATCATCCTCACAGTTAATAAGACTTACTAGTTTTCTTTGTATGACCAATTTGTCCAAAATCTTCCCAGCAGCTTTTATAATCTACAGCGAGTTTGCCTGATTATCTGCAGAACAGTGAGAAATATTTTTAAATATTTTTCCCTACTGGCCATCATGTTTCTGTGCCCCCCCCCAACCCTCCAGGATGGTTTGGTTTGTGGTTTAACTTGACCACAATAACAGCACACTGTAAGGTCATCATTACAGCCGTACAACAGAGATGAGATTTTTTGTTTTTCTGTACATGTAAATAGATTGAAAAGAAAAAAGTGAGGTAGATGGATGGTTGAAGGAATAGCACAACTTTCCCCCAAAAGAGCAAAAGAACATCAAAATATCAAGAAAAAAAATCTTGTGGGGAATTTGTACAATGATTTACACTTCACAAAAAAGTAACAAATAACCAAGGAACATCTGGGCTGGGAATCCAAACGTTTTGAGGTTGAATGAGCCGTCAATATCCATTCCGTGTCGTCCTCTGTGATTGTACGTCTTCACATTTTAGCATTCTTGCGCAAACCTTAATAACGCTCAGATGTTCAGCACAGGAATCTCCAGTTACAGTTAGTTCTTTGATCAATTGTGTCTTTCTGAATTTATATTTAGAAAACATTCAGGAGAAGAGAAGAGCCTTATGAGCATTTGTCCCTGTTATAAATCTATTTAGTGACATCCTCAGTTTTGAAATTGTTTGGAATTCATTAAACATATATCTTTCAGTGCTGTAAGGTAATTCCACTTATTTCTCAACCCAATTTAACTTCAGCAATCATCTAAAAACACCTTACATTGAAAAAAGATAAATAATGTGGATTACTCCAGCAGCATACAGAAAACCACCCTTGATTCAAGAGAGAAGTTGATTAGCAGAAAGTGAAATTGTCATACAGACAGGTTTTTGCACTTGCCTTCAGAAAAACAAGATGTTAAGGCTCGCTGCTACATTAAATAAATTATATTTTGCATTTACTTTGTACCTTGAACCCAGTGTTATTACACAGCACGAACATATGGAAACCTGAAACTGACAAAAATTAATAAAAGGTTATGAGACAAGTCAAAAACAGAAGAAAATTCATCAATAATAACCCTAATTTGTTAGCTAATTTTAATTTTCAAATCCTTAGTAGTTCCTTTTTTTTTCTTCTGGCACACATTTAGTCATTTATCTGTTTCAGCAAACTTAGGTCTTAGGACTATATGGGTGTGGAATTAACACTGTCTGGCTAGCTCGCTTACCTGAAAAATGGATAGCTAAAGACATGGAAAACAAGCCCTTTCTTCTAGCTACCTAGCTGCAGCTAACCTTCCTCACAAACTACGCTAAGGTAGCTGGCTAACACTACTTGGTAGTCTGCAGACACCATGCTTTTATTGTCATCTTCAAGTGTACGCCTCTTGTCTTCATCAAGGGGACTAGGACTGGGAGGTTGGTGGAGAGAAACAATTGATGTGTCCCAACCCCCCCCCCCAAAACTAAGGAGGTGAAAAATCAAATGAGCTAACAGGATTTAGATGAAAGAGTAAGATAAATGATGTTTTTATCTATTTAAGTGACTAGGGAAAAAAATAAAAAGCTTTTTTTTCTTTTTATACCAACTAATTAGAAAGAAACAAAAAAGTATAAAGTTTTATATTTATTTTTTCTCCATCTCAATGAACATTTATAGATGTATTCATTTATATTTTGCCTTGTCTGATAACCTTTCACTACATTTTGTCAATATTGGGGCTCCATACAATAAGTGCAAGGACCCATCGAAAACTGGAAAACCCCCTTCTGGGTTCAGACTGTTGTTAAAACACTGCTCTTGTCTAATGATCAAAGAAAATGAAAAAATAACAATAGTGTCAGAGGGACACAGAATGAGACAAAGTTTAACACACAGACACACACAGACACACACCAGGCTGGATGTATCAAAGTATTACAGCACAAAAAAGGAAAATAAAAATAAAGTAAAGTAGAAAAGGATTTATCTTTTCTCTTTGACCTGAGATTTAGTTGGGACTCAGAAGCGATGCTTGACCTCTGAGTTTATACTCTAGAGGACAGAGGTCAAGGCATCCTGAGAGAACATGAGAACGCTGAAGGTCATTGGTACCGTCACTGTCCTCTAGTCAGATGGGAGGGGAAGTTACCGGTGTTTCAAAACACAAGGCAAACTGTCGTACCT
>JAPMOB010211795.1:0-17973 GCA_029875015.1 Lepomis gibbosus | reverse complement strand
TTTATTTTCATCACCAATTATCATAGTAGAACAGCTTTCTCAAGCAGTTTGTGACGCATTTTGGAAACAGGAGATGAGCCTCTGGTCTAATGCGCCACCTGGCTTGAAACCCGTTCGCACACATATTCTGAATGTCTTCGGCAGAATTCAAATGAGCCATTTTAATCTAGATTAATTACAGTGAGATTTATCTAGATTAAAAAAAAAATCTATGCCCACCTCTAATATATATATATATATATATATATATATATTATAGATATATATATATAGAAAATATATATGAATTACGGACTGCTGAAAGTGTAACCATGGGTGTACAGACAACAATCAAAGAAAGCTTAAAGAAATGATTATTCTTGGGAAAGTTCTGCAGTCACATGGGTTCTAAAGGGCTCTGTCATTTGTGAGTGGATTTATGGAGCCTTATTCGCTCACTGAACCAGAAAATATGTGCATCGTGTGTGACACCTCACAGTGACAGCAGGTACGGACAATCGCAAGAAATAACTGCTTTTACAACATGATTGCAGTATAATAAAAAGCACTTTGTGAGTTCCTGTTGAAGCTGTGAGTCATGAATTTGGGCTTTTGAGTGAAGATTGATCGTCTGAAACACTGTGCGATCAGTTTTAAGGCTGCAGCATTTCCTTTTAAGTTCCTCTGTTGGAGTTTGAAATCAAACCCTGAAAGTCTCCATCTCCTCCCCCTTCATCTCTTTTGTGTCAGAAAGTCTCCCTCCCCTCTTGTTTTCTCTCACTCGATCCCCTTTCATCTTCTTTCCCACTTCTGTCAAGTTTTTTTTCTATTTCCTGTCTTGTGTCTCTGATTTCATGTATTTAGAGCAGAGAGTTGCCATCAGGGAGAAAGAGAAGAAGACCAACATCTGACTGAAAACTAGCTTTCGATTTCTAGAGTCTGTGTGAGTGTTGGGTGAAGGGTGCTCGGGGGACTTATCTGAAGAACGGCAGGCGCTCGAATCAACAATGTCACTTCGACAAATAACATTTGATCAGCCTTGATGTGAAGCAGACAGCAGTTTAAGGCTAATATTATTTTATTTATAACTCTCACACAAAGTGTTATTCTCTCTGTTCCTTCCTCTCTCACAGCCAGCTAACATTTAAACACATTCGTAAGAACATCACCTGCATTTTTAAACACACACAAACCCTCCAAACTTTACTAAATTTCATTTAACCCTCTATGGTACGCATTATTTTGCCTGTGGGTAAAAAAATTATTGTTGTGTTTTTTTGTCATTAAATGGACCGAATAAACATAATTTAGAGAATTAAAAAAAATTTAAAAATTGGGGGGGTAAACTTTGGGGTACAACACTGTATCATAATGTAAAGAACTGAAAAAGAGAGTTATTATTTAAAGTTTGGATAAAATTTCTTAAAATACTCAATGAAAATGTTCAGTGGCTTTACCAGTTTAAAATACAATCATTTTAAATTTATAAATATAAAAAATAAACTCTTTACATAGGTTTGTTTTTCTAAACGTTACCCTCAGGAAACATTGTACCCTTGTGGAACCGCCCATAGGAATGAATGCAAAAAAGAGAGTACACATATTTTAACAAAGTTTACAATAAAAATCTTTAAATCTAAACATCAAAAACATGCTGAAAAACACAATGCATTTAACCCTATATGAGCATGTGCTCTGCAGGCGGGATAACAAAGCGTAAGATTAGAATATCCAGTGTAATACATTTTTTATTACACCAACATTATCAAATGTCTAATTAATTAATTAATTAATGTAAAATGAGAGAAAATTATGTTAACTGACATTGATCAGCACATAAACCTAATGCACATTGGCATGGCGGGATTCCATAATGGTATGATGTTGCTTCCAGGCAAGATTTGCATTTGAACTATTTGCCATTATACAATTATCAAATAAATTATATAAAACAACTAACAATGAAACTTTACTTACTGTGAATATATTTTTCTAGGTCAAAAAATGGCATAAAAATATCTTCTGAGGGCAGTTTAGTGCAGAGAGCAGAAGCAGTAGTAAAAGGATTCCTAATGGGCGCCAGAGAATCATGTGACAAATTTTAACACTGCTATTGGTTTTCTTGACCCTCTATGGTATGGAGTTGCCTCTGGGCAACATACCCTTTTTGCCTTAGTACACCTCCACCAAACATCCCAACATGTACCCAAATACTATCCACTAACAGCACGGCACATGCGGCAGGGTCTGACAGCTCTTATGGTGCGTCCACTTACCTCGGAAGTCAGAGCTTGGGGATCAGATCAACGTCAAAGCGGTAAAAAAAAAAAAAAAAAAATGGGGAACCCAAGCCGGATGCATTTTATTTGCCACACATGACAGGTCGGACAGCAAGATTGGATATGTTGTTGTAGCAACAGCGGCCATTGTTGTTGTTAGCAACATCGGCTTAGCCACATTACACGATCATAGCAAACAGCCTGTGGGCAATGGTAAGACAGTATTGTGTATACGTCTGACTAAATTAGACACAAAAAAGACAAAAGTGCTGGAAAAGCTTTAAAACCACCACTTTTACAGTCTATGCCCCTTATAGCCATCTTGCTTTCACAACTCACAACTTGGAAATCCGACATCGAGGGGCATTCAATTTGTCACTTACGTTCTCGGAACTAATACCCCAGAAAACAAGTTCCGAGGACATATTGAATGCACCATTATCACTGTGGTGCTCTTTGAACAGCTCACCTGTCAATCAAACTTTGGTATGTGCACTTTTTTCCTTTCTTGCAGAGAGTTACATGACAAGATTGCCACCACTCTCATATTTGTATGAAGCTTACAACCAGGCGACAGTTAGCTTTGCATACAGGGAGAGGAGCAGAGGTGTTCGTTCCCCTCTTCCCACGTGAAGTCCACGACCATCCCCACCAGAGATGAGCCCACTGAGGATGGTGTCAACCACAAACCTCATTAACAAGGCCTGGGTCCCCCACTGACACTCCCGCCTTCCCTCTCAAATACTGTATATCTTTGCACATGTAAATATTATTTCATTCATCACTGTGCATCCCTGGTACATTGCACATTTTTGTTGTTAAGTGTTAATCGTTATTTTCTATTTTTTTCAATTTATTCCATATTTCTACATTTATTTATGTCTACGTGTAGCACCTTATCACCAAAGCAAATTCCTTGTACGTGTAAAAACTGCTTGGCAATAAAGCTTTTTCTGATTCTGACTCTGATAAAGGATGGGGAAACAGCCAGCCCGGCTCCCTCTAAAGGGAAAGTCAATCAGAAACTAATGTTTTTATATAATATATATATATATATGTTATGTCCACAATCCACAAATGTATGAATAATTGATCTCATTGATTTATTTGTCTTTTAAAGTCCATGTAAAATGGTTGCTCTTCATCTGTGTTGTTTTACTAGCTGTTCAGTGTTTCTGCCAGTTCTGGCAGTTTTAGCTTCATGCATCTTTTTCTCCACTAGTTTTCAGCAGTGATACAAGAAAAGGCTGTATGTGAGGCTGCCCTAGGTTGTGTGTGCGTTCTAGGGCTGCAACTAATAAATACTTCTCATAACTAGTTTATCACAATATAAAAAGATTTATAAATAAAATTTAAAAAACAGTTCAATAGAAAATACAAACACGATGAAACAGGACAGTAGAAGTTACAGTGCAGTGTAAGATATTTATAAAAACCCTTAAATTTGGTTTTATAAAAGGAAAAAGTCTTTAGTCTTGAATGAAAAGAGTTTCAGCAGACCTGCAGTTTTCTGGGAGTTTGTTCCAGAAAAATGGACCATAAAAACTAAACGCTGCTTCTCCAGGTCTAGTTTTGACTCCAGTGACAGAAAGCAGACCTGATTCCAGACGTCTGGATGGTTCATAACGTAGCAGACAGAAAGCCAGTGCAAAGACCTCAGAACTAGACTGATGTGATCCACTTTCTTGGTCGTAGTGAGGACTCGAGCAGCAGCGCTTTGAATTATCTGCAGCTGTTTGATCGTTTTTTAAGGGAGACCAAAAAGATTTTTAAAAAGCAGCAAATTGCAGAAGCTGACTTTTTGCTTCACACGATTAATCTGTCATCAAAATGGTTGTAAACCCACTGATTATTTAAAAGTTTATTTCTTTAAAGAGTATGAAACAGGCCTGAGATCCACCTGGATGATATATAAACTGAATCACTCCTGCTGCTTTTCTGTCAAACCATCCAGCCTTAATGAGAATTATCTGTCTTTGACCCTTCTGCTTCCAACGTGCAGCAAACCATTTCTGTCCACCCTTACTGAGTCTGTCAGTCTCCAACCTTCTTGTCGTCTTCCTCCTCCTCCTCTTCTTCTATCTCTTCCTCTCACTCTCCTCCTGTTTGTGACGAGCAGGTAATGAGACCACAGTAAAGACGAATGCTCAGTTTATCTCCTCCTGCCCAGCTCCTGTTGATATGGATTGGATGAGCTATCATGCTCTCATCCAAAACTTTTTTGGCCAGTTTATTATTAGATCAATTATAACATGTGACTGCAGGCTGTTTATTAAAAATATATTGAGGGGGGGCGAATCTGACTCAAGGCGGCCCTATTTCCTACTTCAGCACTGAAAAAACAAAATATTTAGGTAAGAAGACAATGACATAATTTGCTGTAGTGACCGCAGGCACGACCCACAGAGGAGAGGCTGTTGACAAGAAGAGGTGGAGGCAAAACCGCCCTTTCCTCCCACACACCTTGACAGACGGAAAAATGGGAAAATATAGTTTTAGAACATTTCGTGCCTTTTTTGACACAGTTATAAGTGAATGTGGTGTCAAATAGCAGTGCCTGTCTGGTGAAACATTTGGCAGACTTCCTGCTGTTAACCTGCTGAAAACCACTGAGAAAAAATAAGTTTGAATGTTTGGTAGATTTTATGTTAACAAAAGCTTTTTTTTTCACCAACAAAGGAAAACATGTAGGTACAGAAATAATGACAGCTTCACTATTATGTGAATTCGTTTAATAAAGCGAGGAGGGAAAATGTTTTTGCTTTTAGAATCCAAATTGTTGGACCACTTTGGTCCAGACTGAAACATCTCAACAGCTGCTGGATGGATTATAAAATGTTGTAAACACATTCATGTTCCCCTCAGGATGAACTGTAATAACTTTGGTGAACCAATGACTTTCCATCTAGCGCCATGAGTTCAGCACTTTGCTTTATGACCAAATACCTGCAGAACTGATGACATTCCCATCAGCCTCAGCTGTACACTGTGTTTTCTGCTGATTAGTAAAACTAAGATGGCGCACATGGTAACCAAACCAACAAACCAAATGCAACAAGGCTCCTTTTAAGCCGTGTCAGGTTATTTTTTACTTCTAATTAGCTAATGTTAGCATGCTAACCTGCCAAATTAAGATGGTGAACAAACATTGTACCTGTTAACATCAGCCTGTATTGTCTGCATTGTCATTGAGAGCATGTTGGCATGCTGATGCACCGCAGTTGCACAGCGCTGTTAGCATGGCTGCAGACTAGTGTTGTTTGACATACCAAGAGATGAATGGACAGTTAATATATGAACACAAGATTTAAACTTACAAAATGAAGGTATTTATACAGATATACGGTATATACAACATAACATTGATACAATATTCTTGAAATGTTTTTACTTCTCATTATTCTAATCTCTCCCCCTCCACTGTGTTAGTGTGACACTATACACTGAGATACAGAACACCAGGTCAGTTATACTATTAAATTATTCAAATCAGAGCAGTTTCTGCAGCTTGGAAATGAACAGGATTTAATACTGAGACACTTCTGCAAAAATTAAATGTTGATAAGAAGTTTTACTCACAGAAACAGGAAAGGGGGGTTTCTCTCCCTCTACACAGCTGTTTGTGTTAATGCCTTTCTTGTCTAGTTATCATACTTTCAGCCATCCGTATACTGTACTTCTACTGAATATTCGTCTGTTCACACTGTTAAAGGCAAATCAAAGCAAATCAGTCAGCTGGAAGCACAATAAATAAATCATCAGTGGGGCCCGCTTCTTATTTCATGCCTAAGGGCCCCATGGCAGCTTAATCCAGCCATGCTTCAGAATATTTGGCATTCTTTTTGTTGATAGTATTCTACTTAAGTAACATTTTGAACACTGGGCTCTCTGGGATCTGAATCCTTCCACCACTGCAGAACATTGCTTAGCCAGCTTTGTGGCTCTAATCTCCTCCCACACAAACAAACTCAAATATTTACCTGAATCACAGAGATCGTTCTGGGTTTGTAGTTTTCTTCTCATCATCTCTGCTGTTTGCTTCCTCTCTGCAGGGATCTCCATGCCCATTCCTGTGCTGGGACTCAGAGACCACTCCAAGGTCTTCAAAGATGGCAGCTGCCTGCTGACAGATAACAACTTCGTGCTAGTCGGGTCCTTCGTGGCCTTCTTCGTGCCCCTCACCATCATGGTTGTCACCTACTTCCTGACCATCAACGCCCTGCAGAACGAAGCCACCCTCTGCTTAGACCAGCTGGTCCCGCGACCCAAATGGAGCACGACGTTCACTTTGAGCTTCTTACCTCAAACCTCGCTGTCCTCTGAGAAACTCTTCAGACGCTCAATAAGCCGCGAGGCGGGTGGCAGAGGAAGCACCGGAGGTCTGGGAGGCGCCCGCGGGAGTGTCTCCGGCTCGCTGTTTGGACGCCGCACCATGCAGTCAATCAGCAATGAGCAGAAGGCGTCTAAGGTCCTCGGGGTGGTGTTTTTTCTCTTCGTGGTCATGTGGTGCCCGTTTTTTGTTACCAATGTGCTGGTGGTGGTGTGTGACCCGGCGACGTGCGACGCAGGACTCATGGGAGGCCTACTGAACGTTTTCGTCTGGGTGGGATACTTGTCGTCCGCAGTCAATCCTTTGGTCTACACACTTTTTAATAAAACATACCGAGCGGCATTCCTGCGCTACGTTCGCTGCCAGTACCAGTCAGAGAAGAAGCCGCTTCAGCTCATACTGGTGAACACTATCCCGCCGCTGGCTTACAACTCAACCCAGCTGCCCCTGGGCGACATCGGGAAGTTACGAAACGGAGCGATGCACTCTAGCGGCGTAGTGAAGGACTTCTCTTTACCTGGACAGGAAACGGAGAAGTGCAGGCTGGACAAGAGTCACAGTGACGGGGATGAGAGCTGTGTGTGAGCATCTCTGAAACTGAAATAAAAAACCCTGCTTCAGGGTCGGACCTGTGGAGTCCACAGAGTAGATAAAACTTTGAACTTCTGTGGTCACATCATACATGGGAGCAAAGGGTTTGTGGTTTGAAGTCAAAGTACCAAAGACAAAGTGCCTCCCAGTCAGGATTTTAGAAAAACTTCCCCAACCTCTAAAGAAATCGAAAATATATTTCATCCAATCTCTGATCCATGCCTCATCAACAGGGTCTGGATCACCTGAACCAAGTTTGTGATTTTCTTATTACAACAAAAACACCTTTTGATACACCTTACTCAAACACAAAATCAGTCAGTGCTTGTTCCATGGATTAAAATCCCTACTGTCTTTGGTCTCATTGCTGTTTCAGAGCCTCTGCTACACTGCCAGCAAATCAAATTATTCTGTTTTTATTTTATTTTAAAGGTATTGAGTCTTTCAATATCTTCCAGTGTGAGAGCAAATGAGATGGATGCAAAGGAGTCCTTGTGAATGATATGAGACACTGTACAAAAAGTGATATCATTTACCCATTTTATAAGAACCTCTGAAGATGAAAGAGGTAAACACATTCATAGATTCTTCTCATTATTAAATTTTTCACGGATGCTCAGCTGCAGTGATTTCGGCTACCCCTTCATTTCACCGACTGCCTGGCATCGGTCAGGTGGCCTCTACCTCCCATTGGGTGGATCAGCACGGATTAGACTGGATTTCCTGAAACCTTATCAGATGTTAGTGTCGGGGGAGGCAGCTCCAGGATGAGCCTGACACAGACTCCAGACACTTTGGCAGCTTTATCTGACCTCTGCAAATGGGAAGGAAAGCTGCTTCACTTGTGTGTTCTGTTGCTAACTAACAACTAACAACTAACAATCGCACGAAGAATAAATATGTTTGACAGCAGATGCTCACAAGATAATGATGTTACAGAAAGACAGCGTAAATAAATCTATATTTGTATTTTGTGCAGATATATGTGAATACGTGTATATGATTGTTGAGGTTTAAAAGTTTTGTAATTTACAAAGACAACGATTATTGTTGCCGATATGATGCAGTATGAAGATTGTAAAATGGGAATCCATTAGCAGGAAATTAAGAGGATTTAACTGCAGATGTGTTCATTGTAAAAGTCACACTTTACATTGTGTTCTTACCAGACTAGCAGTGCACAAATTGGCATTTGTTCCAGAAGCATCAAGATTTTTCTTCAGTCTTTAGACGTTGTAATGAATGGTTCGGTAGTTGTTTGCCACATGTTTAAATATTGTTTAAAAATGTGCTACAATGGTTCCACTATTTAAGACTGAAGAGATAATCACCTGGAAGAAGGACAGAAGCTGGTCTAATGCATGAAAGTAGGCTTGGAACATGGATGTATTATCAAGGTGCATTCAGACAGGAGCTGGAGACTTCTAGTGTGTCTTAATTTGCGCCCTTCCAAACATAAACGTGCAGTGCACTATGAGTACCTGAATGGTGCACCCATCATGGTCAAGAAGTTGAGCTTAGAACTCCGGATATTTCTCACTCTCAATGGTCACCATCTTGGCTACATGGCAGAAGGGGAGGGACCACTAATATATTTTCAAACTTGTAAAAATGGGGGCCCAAGAAATCTCTCAGCAGTCAAAGCAAAAATACATTCATTTTTATTTATTTCTAATAAAATTGAACTGAAGTCAAGTGGGCATATGATCGCATGATAGTGATATGTTACAATTCGCCATTAAAATGAAGAAGAAAAAAAAGAAGCAGTCAAATGTTGCATTTGTCATTTTCGGTTACTGCACAACATCAGTGTTCAATTTGAGACACTACCCTGTCAAAATGTACGCACTACACAAGTAAGTACAAAGTGTACACAGTGTACTGCATGTAAGAGTACTAACGGGTGTATCCAAATTGAGAGAGACTACTGTACTTGCCCTTTAAAACTCTTAACAGATGGCCTAAAAGACTGAATGCTAAATGCTAAACTGTAAACAAAGTCAAAAAAAGTGGATGCAACTTTAACACAAATTCACTCCAAAGAAATTGCACATATCTATGAGTTAAAAATATTAGCTAACACAGCCTCATCTGTATTGTCTATTCATTGGCTGTTTGTGGCAAAAAAAACACGACAGACATCTCACTCAAATTGGCTTTAAATAAAACCCTGCCTTGTAGGGTTTCCTTTTAAAGAAGAACATACATACATTTAGTGTTTCTCACCAAAATCCTGTGTGTCTGTATCCTTGAGGTCTAGCAAGCATGTTAAATGCATTTCCTTCCTTCGATGAGCTAAGGCTGACTAGTTCATTGAAATGCCAACAACATCTTTTTGTTGTGTGCATCCATGTTTTCCTAGCAGTCGTCATCTTCACCACCTTTGTAGGCTCATTGCTATATTGGCATGTTACTGCGATGTGTCCATCAGTGCAATATCATGTACCTTTACCCTTGAGATGATGTCAAGCTCATACTAAAATCAATCCATGATCTATCATCCATCATCTGTGCATGGTCACTGGAGCCAATCCCAACTGGCCTCGGCTAAAAGTTGGGATACACCCTGAACATGTCGCCAGTCCATCACAGGGCACACAGACACGAACGACCTCTCAAACTCACAACTAAGGGCAATTTAGAGTCACTACTTAACATATTAAATGCCTGGAGAGAACCCAAGAATGCAAACTCCACACAAAAAGGCCGCGGATAATCCAAGGTTCAAGCCTCGGAACTTTTGCGATGAGGCGACAGTGCTAATTCCTGCTCCTTTGTGCACACCCCCCCATAAAAACGTAAACAACACAAAGTCATATAAAATATAAAATCTTTACAGTGTAAAAAAATTCTAATACAAATAGTACTAACTGACCATGGTTAAGGTTTGCTGTGTCAACAGTTGAGTTTTTGTTCCAGTACAACATTCGGCCACCTTGACAAACTGGCAGCTTGACCGACTCTGCATCCAGCTCTGTTAATTCATCCATGTCTAGCACCATGTTAAGAAAAAGCCTTAAAAATCAAAGGCCCCAAGACGTTGAATGGAGGTGGAAATAAGTGCAGCAAAAGTGGAATGTAGAGAACAAGTATATCATGCAAGTTATTTCAGTTTACTACAGTTGTGTGCACTGCTTCCTCTAAATGTTGGCGGTTTGCCGTGGCTTTGGTAATGAGGAGTTCACTTTCAAGATGCTAAATATCCATTTACAGGATCCAGCTTTGAAAGGGTTTATAACTTTACCGGGTAATAACCTTTTTTAAAATAACGTTGTTTGTTGGACTTTTATACTATAAATCAAATGGGTGTCACTTTTTGCAGTAGTGGCTATTGCATTTTGGAGCAGAACTCTTCACATGTAACGAGAAGGATAAAGCTAGCTCAGAGTAAAGGTTAAAGAAAGAGATGATGCTCGTTGTACTAAATGTCGTACAGCGACGAGTATGTAAGAGAAGAAAATTAGGGTTTTCAGCCAGAGCATGCAGCGGGGAGGTTATTTATCGTCACCACAGCTGTTATTTACAACAGAAGGTTATTAAGGCTACAGAACAGTGAGGCTGCTCATAAACAACAGAAATGAAGTAAGAGAAATATTATCTCAGCAGGTGGCTGCTTTTAGCTTTACGGCAACATTTAGCAGTGGGCCAATTTTTTATACCTGCTGAGTCACCGCCAGAGTTTACATAGAAACAGAGAAGTCTGATTCTTCAGCTTCTGTCTGTCCAAATGAACGGGCAGCTGATGAAATGTTAAGTATGTAACAGAAACAGGATGGGAGATCAGCAGCCGTCTGCTGTCAGATCTGGCTTTTGGTTTTTGTAAGTTGGTAAATATTCTGTCGGAAAATTCTGTTTACTTTGCAATCTGGGTCTTATTTATAAGTTTTGGGCTTTATACCTAACCCTTATGGAAATGTCATTTAAAGAGAGTTTAGCTTGAAATGTGGCAACCAGTTTGATTAAAATTGCTGAAAGTGAGCAAACCCAAATTGTCCCAGTAAATGTATCCGATGCTTACAACAGACAAATGTTAATTTATTTGTTTTCGTTTTCTCTTCCAGTAGGTTTGGCAAAACTGGGGGTTTATTTACAACTGGTCGAGTGGGGACTCGAGTTTGAGACTCAGACTCGAGTCCGTCTTAAGTTGCACACACAGTGGCTACAGACTCGACTTGAGACTCGTTCTCAAAAGACTTGCAGACTTGACTTGGACACGGGGTGCGGGACTTGTGAAAAATGTTTATTTTTAGGAAACATCTGATGAACTTGCTGTTATTCCCCTCCCTACGTTACCTATAACCTGCCTACATAACACGTAGTATCAGCTGAGGGGACAACAAACACCGGCAGCCGCTGTACCATTGATCATAAACTTTGGCTTTAAAACTTCATACAAGACCCAAAGAAAAAAAGTCCTGAACGCAAACTAGGTTAGTAACCTTAGGTTAGTAAACATGTTTAGCTCAGCATTGGCCATCTATTGTTAGCTTTCTTCTTACTTTAGCCACGACCTACAGGAGGTTAACTCCAACTGTCATTCGCTATGAAAAGATGATAAGCTTTTGTTTGCTTGCCAAACTTGTGGTAGTTGATTAACGTAATCATTTACGGCCCGCTATCTGCCATCAAGTTAATGTTGGCTGCAAACAGGTTACAGGTTTATTGTTGATCATGATTATTACAGTTTTATTTAGTTAACATTACTCTGGGTTTTGGAGTCTGGGAATGTGTTAACTTACAGCAGGCTAGTTAATAAGCTGTCATTAATTGCACTGCACGGTACATGGTTGTGCTCTGTAAAG
The DNA here is from genome assembly GCA_029875015.1 of Lepomis gibbosus. Classification (NCBI taxonomy): domain Eukaryota; kingdom Metazoa; phylum Chordata; class Actinopteri; order Centrarchiformes; family Centrarchidae; genus Lepomis; species Lepomis gibbosus. The sequence continues at coordinate 5,992 of JAPMOB010211795.1, read as the reverse complement.
TGAAAAACAGGTTACAGTTACAGAATTCCTTATAGCTATGCAGTGTTCTAAGCAGCCTGGATCAAACGCAGCAGGTGATACAACACTCATTATAACCATGAGTTACTTGAGATTTGACCTGGACTCTAGCTCAGAGACTTGAAACTTGACTTGGACTCTAGCTCAGAGACTTGAAACTTGACTTGGACTCTAGCTCAGAGACTTGAAACTTGACTTGGACTCTTGCTCAGAGACTTGAGACTTGACTTTGACTATAGCTCAGAGACTTGAGACTTGACTTGGAGACTTGTGAGCATTCCTGACTGGTATATGTAACACTTATATAAAATTTTTTTTTTTTTTTTTAAAAAACCATAAAGCATTTATGGAAATACGCTTATTGGTTTTCTTGTCAAGAGTTGGATAAGAAGATCAATAACTTTTTACCTTTTAGTCTTACTGCTTCAAGCAATCACTACAACGGCTTCTGCTAAAAATGACTTTGCTGGGACGGATACATCACTAGCTGCTGATTTGTGAGGAGAAAATAACACAATCTTCCCAACAGCCAAAGTGAACTGTTGTATTAAGGTTTGTGTTAAGGTTTGTTTATTGTTCATGAGATCAGTGATCATGAAGGTTTTTCCACTTTTCTACATTTGGACTTTTGTATCAGAAAACTATAAAATTGAAGGATCTAACCAAAGTCACCTGACAGCTTATGTGTTCATGCTCTATTGGACTATATTGTAATGAAACTAAAACTTTATTAACACTGAATGGAATTATTATCCTTATCACCAAGACCGCAAAGTTAAAACCCAGGATGTAAAAAAACAAAAACAAATTGAATTTTCCTTTAATGCCAAAGGATCAGAATTAGCCTTTGATATCTGTGTACACACAGCCACAGTGGGTAAAGGAGCATGTTGTTTGCGTTGTTGTTGCTCATCCTGGTGGCCAACAGTGTGTTCACCCATCCAAGGGTGTTTTTAAATGGATCTGGACCCACTCAGATGATGTAGCTGCTCTCTGTGTGTAGTTCTGTTGCTGTTGCAGTGATGTGAAGATCATCAACACCTTTCTGCAGACTTTGGATTCACAACGTAACTCTGGTTTGGAGGTGTTTTTTTAAAACTTGATGTTTGATGGTGACAGTCATGTTTTTTTGTATGTCAACTGTATGGAACAGGTTGGTTGTTTTTGCCTCCTTGTTTTCAAATCAAAGTAAAAAGGAAAAATGGAGATGAAGTGTTTTACATGTCTCGAGTTTTATTCATTGAAGTCTTAAGTCGATGAATCCATGTATGAACAAGTCAACAGGCTTCATTCCTGCCATAGGGAATGGTATTGACCTGTCTGGATTCTGCACACCAGAAGTTCCAACAAGTCCTCCGAATCAAACAACAAAATACGCTCTCTGGAACAAAGAAGTGTTTTTTCTTGACACCACAATCGTCAGGTCTAACTACATGGTTGACTTTAGGGAACAACTGTGGTCGTGCTTTAAAGAAACAGACATTGATTGTTCCATCCACGTCCATCTCGTCCCTCTTTGGAGTTGGTATTTGATGCACAAGATACCCTTCAGCATTCATATGAGACACCCTTGGCTTTCAAATAACTTCAATGTAACCCATCATTACAAACGTGAGTGATGTCACATAATGTACTTATTTCAACTCAAACCATGATCTTTTCCTAAACCTAAGCAAATTAGGTTCATCAGCGAAGAAGTGTGCGTCACTCATTCACAACTCTCTCTCTCTCTCTCTCTCTCTCTCTCTGTCCCTGCCCTCTAACAACTGACTATGAGCGTTCTCTCCTGGTTTTACAATCAGGTTTTACCACAATCAGCTCAGCCAATCATAAAGTTACTATCACACTTTCTTTCTGTTTTTTAGTTTTGGCGCCTAAACCAAGCTGATGACTGTATCACAACGTTAACCACTTATTAAAAAAGGTTACTCATACTTCATTGTCATTACTCACTAAATGAAGAAAATACAAGGAATGTGGTGATAACAGACCAGTTACTTTGTGTACTAATGACCTACTTTAATTAAGATTCAGTATATTGGTGTTAGGGGCCTTGATGAGGGACTGAACAAAAAACAAGTTCTTACAACAAGTAAGAAATTACCACAAAAATCATGTATAAAAGCCTGTAACGTTATATAATCATTATTATTCCACCTTTTTATACTGCGCCGCGGCCCGACCAGAACTGGTGTGAGGCCTGGGATTTGAGAAACCTCAGCTGTACTCAACACAGTTCTTCTGTGTTTAGCCTGAAGTCTTTAAAGTCCCTGAACCCAAATAACTTCCTGCACAGATTCCCCTGAGACAACAGCGTGTTGTGTTTTGATGCAGCATCAAGTACCTGTAGCTGGCAGCCAAACAAACAGCATTTACATCCACTAAAATAAACTGGGTTAGTAGGAAAAACAGGCTGAGGCAGAAGACTGGAGACTGTGTTTACATGTACTGCAGTAACACACTTAAACCTGTACTTACATTCATCCGGTAGGAATGTCCCCCCAAAACAGGCATATTTATGTTGTAAATATAATGTATGACGCTTCAGCATTAAGAGTGTTTTTCTTCTCTATTATATAATTTTGCTTCCTTACAGTGTGAATGTGTCTGAAATTTACAAAACTTTATGTTAGGCTGTGGATACAATAGATCAGGCTGACACACATCAGGACCCATTAGCTATACTCCAGAAAAGTATCAAAAAGAATATTACACAATTCTGGCTTAACTTTAGTTGTCATAAAGACGTCAGGGTGAATCTTTAAATGTGAGAAACAGCTGCAGCCACAACAAAAACATTACAGCAGCTGCAGAGTTTATGTAGACAGAGTAAAAGCACATAAAAAATGATCTTAATTGATTTTTACGCTTTTCTTCCCTGCATCACAAACAACAAAATGTCAGAGGGGGAGCGCCGCTCCTCCTACACAACCTTTTGTTACTAAAATAAGCTGCTTCTCCTTTGCGTCATTACTGATTCATTATCAGCCTGAAATAAATTTAGAGATCTACATGGACAAGCTGGAACTGGTGATGAAAATTTGGGGGAGAGAGAGAGAGAGAAAGAGAGAGAGTGAGAGAGAAAGAGAGAGAGAGAGAGATTGTACTAATCTGAATCGCCCACAGCAAGTACTGCCCAACCATCCAATTTGTCTTTGTAAAGAAATGATCTTCTGCCCATCTGTCTTCTGCTGTTTAAAATAGCACAAGCCAAGAGCTGTTCTCTCACACACACACACACACACACACACACACACACACACACACACACACACACACAAAGAGAGTACAGGTAATAAGAAAGGAAGCTTAGCCTGATACAATACAAATATTTGTTGCTTAAAATGTGTATCTGTGTATGCTCTAGGGCTGGGCAATAAAACAATAATGATAATAATTGCGATTTTCCTCGATAACAATATAACAAATGTTCAATAAATGTTTGATTTAATTAATTTGAATCAAAAACACTTCATTTTTCCATTAAGATAATTAATAGTAGTACTAGTATGCTCATCTACTTCTATCTTTCTGAGGACCTAATTCAGTTGAAGACCTTAGGGGGACTTGGAGCTGCATGATCAATGTAATTGCAATCGTGATGTCACACTGTGTGATTACATAATCACAAAAGTGCAATTTAATGAAACAAAAAGGTGTGCTGTGTGTGTGACACTCCAGTCTCTGTGTGCAATGCTGTCTGCTCATTACTCAAGCCCACAAAAGATACAACAATCATCTCTGTTTTGGTTTGTAGAACGTGTATTGTCTGTGGTCACCTGAGTATCAGAAGTTTAGACCAGAGGGTGCCGAGCATGCAGAGAGGTGCACACAGGTGCTCACGTTTTATAGCAAATAACAAATTAAAACTAAACTTAGCAGAGAAATGACCACTTCTACAAACATCAGTGGGATTAGAATTACCTAAAATGACAGAAACCATCTTTATTTAACGTGTACTTCAATATGGAGGGGGCAGGGTTTATGACCTACTCTGCAGCCAGTCACCATGGTGTGATCCAGACATTTTGGCTTTACATTGGAGGAGCTGTCATGTCATCCATCTTTACATACAGTCAATGGTATTTGGTGATAAAACAAAGCGTTGGACACATTAACATGTTGACTGGATGGTGGTGCTAGAGGAAAAGTCAGAGGATCATCAAAAGGTGTGTTCGAGATGACTGTGGCTGACTTTCGCCGACTTGACACTAACGTGATTGCAGGGGCGGAGAATAAAAACGGGGCTGTCAAGTCGGAAACATTCTACCTGCGGGAGTTTACTGTGAGCTCATATGAATGACTGATCTCCCCTTTGCAAACGCGGCGAGGTCAGCTTCCAACTTTGTGCAGCCGGAGAAAAGCAACGGCAGCCGCCTTGCTCCCACAAGGTTTTAATGTCATGTGACATGGTGCTGCGCCGCGCCGCATGAAGTCAAATGCACCTTATCATACTTCATCCTGATTTCATGACAATCCATCTAACAGCTGCTGAGATGTTTCACAAAAACACCACCCTGCAGTATTTTTTAACCCTGACCAAAGTAGTAAACTGAGACTTGTCCGACATTGTTTATAAAAGAAAAATGAGGTACATTCACAGACAGTCCATGTGGCTGATGTTTTTAAAACCTACAAAAATCAGCTGAGAATGGGCATGAACTGCCTCCTCCCCTTCACGACCCACCACAGCCCCACGCTGTGAAACCTCCCTGGTGTCTAAACTAATGGCAGTGTGTGTGTTTGTGTTGAGATCATGAAGGCTGTGAATTTATAATCCTCTGGGTGGGTCATAATCCAGCAGCCTGCTTTCTGTGAGTGCAAGTCATCGTCGTGAAATGTCAGTCAGCATGAACGCTCTGATTGGTGCACCTGCTGCTCTCCCTTACACAGACACAAACACATCATTACCCTTTAAGTACACACTTATTTCCTAGTTTTTTAACTTGGTCCATTTGAGGAATAAATTATTCAAACAGGTGATCGCTCAGATATTCTCCACTCCCCAGCCAAAAACACACAGATGAGGCAAAATTAGCCACTTTTTTTTTTTACAGCGTTTAGCAAATACTTTACTTCCTGGGAAACTTTGAAGCCTTAAAACATCGGCTCACTAACACTAACTGAGTAGAAGGAACAAAGTGCATAAATCAAAATGTCCTTCCAGACTTTCCTCTGAGGTTCGGTCATCTTAGGCGAGGTTGTTATCGGGTGTAAAAAGCTTAGTTTTTAAGTGGTTTTAGTAAGCACGAGGTAATTAAAGGATTCCTCACAAATCCCTCCGGAGATAGGCGTGGGCAGAAGAGGGGATTAATTACAAATCAGAGAGGAAAAGGAGGGAGACAACATGACGAGAGGAGAGAGATGATGGGAAAAAAGGCAAAATTTAGGATAAAGACAACAAACATTAGATGCAGAAAGTGTTTCGCAAAAAAGTCAGGCGGTGGAGGGATGAGAGGAAGAGAGATGGTGGCTTGAAAAGGAGTCTGAGAAGGAGGGAAAAGAAGAAGAAGAAGAAGAGAGGAGAGCAATGAGAGGACGCAAAAGGAAAGAGAGGAGGTTAGAAAAAAAGGTCAACGAGGGAAGAAGCATAAAAGGAAAATACTAGCCAGACAGAAAGAGAGAGAGGTGGAGCAGAGAGGAGGGTGGAGGAGGCAAGCAGTGTCAGTATGTTTGTCAAAAATGATGTTTAACTGTTTTTTGCCGTCTCTCTTTCCTGCTTTCCCTCGTTCTCCCTCCCATCACTCCTCTCCCATAGGATGAACTGAATGTGACAGATGACAGAGAAAAACATGCTTTCTGACTTTCCCTGCAGTCAGATACAGGAAAAGACAGCCATGGACATTTCTCTCACTGCATACACATACACACACATTTATAAAAATAAAAAAAAATCACCCCTTGTGGGGTGGTATGTGTCATCCTCAAGCTCGGGTCCTCTACCAGAGGCCTGGGAGTTTGAGGGTTCTGTGCA
>JAPMOB010211793.1:0-11761 GCA_029875015.1 Lepomis gibbosus | reverse complement strand
TGCTCTTTATGAAAAGCGCTGTGAGATAACTGTTGTTGTGATTTGGCGCTATATAAATAAAATTGAATTGAATTATATAATGTGTACAGAAGCCCTAAGTGGCCATTCATTCAAATATTTTTCTTACTCCGTTTTTCCTGTGATAACTGGACAAGTATTTCCAGATTCTCAAGATAACAGAAGTTGTTTTCCCGCAATAACGGGACAGTAGTATAACAAAGAGGTCGGCATGAGTGCTTCTTAATGACAATTTCAAAAGAGTTTGTCACTGGTTAGCTCAGTTAGTAGAGCACAGGATGCTCAGCCAAAAAGTTGTGTGTTCTATCCTGATCGAAGACCAATTTTTTTCCTTTTTTATCTTTTTCATGAAGAGGATGATAAAAAACCCACAAAAGAAGAAAAAAAATCATTGAAAGCAGGAGTTCAACACACAATCTTTGGATTAAGAATCCTTTGCTCTACCAATTGAGCTAACCAGTTACTTAAAATTCTTCTGAAATTATCCTAAAGAAATATTCTCCTGCCACTGTATTCAGCTATTGTTTGTTATCACGACAAAATTATCCTGCGATCACTGAGTAAAAGAAATATTAGAATGGATTGCCGCTTGGGGGTTCCGTAAATATAGGCTATCGAATGGCCACTTTAGAATGTCACTGCCAATGAAACCTTTTTACCTCATGATTTTCTGTCTACCATCTCCCACAGTTAATTGTGAGCAGATCATCCATGCCTTTTGTACATTGCATTATGGCAGAATAGTGTGCATTAACAGCACACACAAAAAATTACAGAATTCAGTTTGCATTCTGTCTGTTTTGAGTACACTTAAGTCTACTAACACTTGAGTTAAATGCTAAAGTCTGCATGCTAACATGCTAAACCTAAGGACGCATGTTTACCATGCTAACGATCAAAGTTTAGCGTGCTAGCATGCTATAATTTGCTAATTAGTAGGCCTACTTTACACCAAGTATGGATGAGGCTGATGGGAATGTTCGTTTTGCAGGTGTAACAGGAAGCAGCAGGGGAATGAACTTTATTCAGTCTTTTTTATTGAACAGAAGAAAAAAACTCAAAATGATTGTGTTAAACTGTGGTTCTTCATGTTAAAGCATTGAGGCTTATCACTAATAAAGTGCACTTTCAGTTTATAGCCAAACGGAGACTCCCTCCCACAAGTTCAATCAGATCCCACCTCAGTGAGAGCGAGTGCATAAGTGTTAATGGAAGATCGTTGGGTCTCTTTCTTGTCACTCCGGTCTAAAATGTCTCAGACCATCCCTGCTACTGTATCCTATCCTGGCTCAGTTCAACCCAGTATAAGCAATAAAATGACAAACGTGACCGATTATGTAATTGAGTGATTGTAAAATAACAGTATTTCTTAACAGGGTTTCATTAATTGTCAGCATTGAGCTAAAATCTTTGAGTGTCTTTACATTTCAAGATCTTTTACTTTAAAAAAATATTTTTCCTATTTCCAGAAGTGTTTTTCTACATAATATATATGTACAGTTGTATCTTTACAAAGAAAATAATGTTCTGTTAAAGACTGTTGCAAGGTCAGCAGACTCCAGTTTGGCACGTATTCCTTGTGACTTCACCCAGTAACAGACCAAATGGAAGAGACAGCAGAAAAAAAAGTGCATTCAACACCCGGGTTCACTATTTTCACTTTGAATTCTGCCTCTCCTGAAAAGACACAGACACTAAGCTAGCAAATTAATCCTATTCCTACCTCTTATTTAGAATGAGATGTGTTTGAAATGGTAATTCCTCTGATGTGCAACAAATAGGAAAAGCCATTCACATGAAAACACGTTTTCTTGATGTTGCACTATTCGATAGGGCACGGCCACAAACCCTGGGGAATGGGCCACAGAGTTTTTCCTACATCTACATTACAAGGGATATGAATTAACATTGAAGCTTGCATTTTAAGTCTATGGGATTTAGGATTCCAACGTGCTACATATGACACAAACAATTTACGTTGTCAAAGTCAAGAGACAAACCAAGAGAAAACTCCTAAGCTGTACTTCAACATGGGAATGAAAAAAAGAGACATTGCCATGTAAGGTCAGAAAAAAGATGGATGAAAAAAACATTGCAGCCAACTTCCCAGGAGGTAGTGTGCATCACGTGGTAAAAGGGGAGCATTTACTTTGATATCACAAGCACACAGCACTGGGAAAAAGATCCGCTGCTAAGAAACACATCTACTACTAACATTTAAATATACTTTATATTAGTCTCACTGGGAAATTAAACTGATAACTTCACCTCTTATTGCACCATTTCATCAAACGGTTGGGCAGTTCTGGATTGTGTCTCATTTGCATCATGTTATTCTGTCTTATCTTTTTATCTAACATGCAAACTACAAAATGAAACTGACAAAAACTAATTTTTAGACAAATTTTCGCTGTCATATCAAGTTGTGTATTACATACACCATGTCTTCCACACTGAGAGCTTAGACATATGGGGTTTAACACACAAAGCTCTAAAAAGAGCCACATTACTCACTCACTCACTCTCTCACACACACAATCTACCAGTTACAAGTAACAGTAATAAATATGGTAAGTTCAATAAATAAGGGGTTTTTCTATCAGAATAAGATTCAGCTGATTTAAACGCTGATCCATTTGAAAGAGAAAAGTGCAGGATTTCCTTTCATGTGTAGTGTTAGAGCTTTTGGCTCATTTGCATTAAGTGTTAAAAGTATTGATCATACCTGGTTAGACGAACATGAGTTGTCACAGCAAACAGACAGCAGCTCACAGAATGATTCTCTATGGGACAAAACAACCTCTATACGCTCAGCAGGTTAAGTTTAGGTAGTTTCCAGAGTGTGGCTCCTCTCTAATTAATGCTTAGATATTGCTTCCTCTGGAAATGCATGAAATCTCTCTATGCGTATTATACGGTGTTTGTCTCCAACTTCATTCACTACTTATGCATCCACCAGTGACGTGAACACATCAAAGGACTGGCCAGTGATGGGAACAATAGCCCTAATTAAAGGAAATATTAAGGGGTGACACATCGTGGGACGTAGACCTTATATACATATAATGATATAGTAGAGTTTCTGACAACAGTCTGTGTGTACAAGACCCTTTTACCCAGTCACGTCCCTGGTAGAGAATCGCCTCTGAAGGCTTCTCACACTTGTCTACACCAAAATGTGTGGGGCTCGTTGTGAATATAGACTCCTTTTTGTTTTTGTCGTGCTGTTTTGAGCAGTTCGTTTTAAAGTGCAGACCAGATGCAGGTGACTAAAAGGCAAGAAGCAAATTACAGAGAGACAGAGAGAGAGATGACGTGTGAGTAAACCCAGATGTTGGAGTTGGGACAGAGGACTGGCACAGGTGTCAGAGAGGTCTGACTTGGGAGTATAGGAGCAGGTTGGGATGGAGATGGCAGAAGTCTGGGTCTGTCAGGCTGAAGGTAAAAAAATAAATAAAAAATACAGGTTTCATCCAATTTAGTCTTCTCTGATCCAGCTCCAGTCACTCCCTGGACTGGTAGAAGAGGATGTATCCTGACTCAGAGTTCTTCGAGATGTCTGAGGTAAGCCCATAAAACTCCTCGATGGCCTGGGCGTCAATTTTCTGCACAATACAAGTAAGATGCTGTTTACTGATAGTACAAACAATACAAACTGTACACGCAGATGAGTCAAGGAACATCGAGCAGAACAGAACAGGCTGAAAGTGACGCACCTCTACAATGTCATCATCAAACAGCAGCCAGAAGCCGTGACTCTTCACTATGGTGATGTAATGACCTCTATTGGGGCCACTGAGGAAACAGAGACAAACAGTCACTCGCGATTATACAGATGTTGCAATATCAAAGCTCCCACGTTGTACTCCATCCTTCTTTGCTTCCTGTAGTGCTGCTGAAGGGAGGGAAGCTGGAATCTTAAAAGTAGGTTCACTTTTAATACAATTGTATTGAAGTCAAGTAAGCAAACACGCAGGCAAATATTTTGGTGACAATCAAGGCCAAAGATGGTGATAATGAACCGGATAAGAATATGTTATAAATAATTATAACATATTACATAAAAGTCTGATCATTCTGAAGACGTTTATTCTAGTACCTGACACAACAATACATTTTACATGTTTAGTTGTATGTACATTGTAGCTCATAATGAGATCTTTTATTTTGGGCTGGTAATCAGTATACTGTACCTGCCACAGTGAACCACCACAGCCACTAGGTCGTACATGCGGTCCAGGTTAACTGCATCCCCGGACGTGTTGAACAGGCGGAGTTCCAGGGGGAAAACCACTCGATAGGACAGCTTGGTGTAGCGGTGCAGCTGCTCCATGTACTTGAACCTCTTGAGGTGTAGTGCCAGGATCATGGGAAGCTTCTTCACACGCATCCTGCAGAGAAGAATACATGCTAGAGATGTATTTTCGTACACAAGGACACATCACAATGGTATTAAGCTTTGTGCTTTACTGACCGCTTCTGTGCTTCCTGCTTGCTGCAGCATGTCTCACAGTAGTATTTGTATTCACTGCACAAAGTCTCTGTGTTGCTGAAGTCCCTGGAGGGGGAGAGCATGCCACAAGAGCATTGGTTATTCAGTCTTGCTCAGACCAGAAGGGAATACTGTCAGTCTTTATCCGCGACTGAATATATAATAAGTCGATCCTACCTGAGACAGTGTGTTATTGATGTGTTCTGCTCCACATCCACAGAAAGATCCAGAAAATCTTCATCTTTGCTGCTCACCTGTAAAGAAGAGACAGACACTGAGGTAACTAAACTGCCATTTTATGTCAGTGAGGATAAGCCTGCTGTGCCGTGGCACATCGGCCACCCGCTCACACCTACACCTACACACACAGCCAGTCTTTGAAATGCTTTGATTATACTGAGTAGCTTTTGTGCAGCACCTTGTTGTTTGCAGGGGTTGTGCAGGGCAACCCGTCCCACTCTTCGCCCTCAAAACTTTGAGGACAAAGCCTCTGCCAGCCCTGACGTAAAGTGGGTGGCCGGAGCCCACAGGGTGTGCTTGCTCAATCTTTTTCTTCTATCTCTCATCTGCAAAAGGCTAATCCCTTTTCACACTCATTCAAGAGAGATCTCTTATTCAGGGTGACACGGGGACTTGCAGAGCCGTGCACACATATCATAAAACACACTACCCCTCTGATAAAACTCAACAGGCAAAGAAAGCAGAGCCACACACCGTTTCACAGTTGAGGCAGCGTGTCTCATTGGTCAGCGTGCCTTGGAAGATGTCGTGAACCCATGTTGGTTCCGTCTTGTTCTCCGTCTCGGTCTCTGTGGTGAGGGCGGTGCCGTTGTTCTTGAGGCGTCCATTCTGCTTTTCCTGCTTCTTCTCCTCTTGCAGGATGTCGGCCACTGTGTTCAGCAGGTAGTTGAGGAATTCGTGGGCATCCTGTTGCATGTAGTTGTCGAACAGATCTGGAAGGAGATGCAGAGACAAAGTAAAGGGTGATAATTTATAGAGGTGTCATTAATCACGGACACACCATACAGAGCCATCATTACTGTGATTAGTTACACCAGTGTTTTTCCCGCTATGGGAACTTTCTACTGAGAATTTCTGTCTTGAGAAAGGTCCACTGTGAATCATGTAAATAAAAATCAGCAGGCCAAACAGATAATACCAACATACACACTTCTGTTGCTTTGACAGATCTGTATGTGAAAGCTGAAATCTGAGAAGTGGGGGATCGAGGGGGGCGTGAAAGAGAGAGCAGAGGGAAAAAGTGCAGAGAGAGAGGCAGCTGACCAAAGCTGGGACGTCCTGGAACAGAGATCGCATTGTTCGTTCACATAAAGAGCTTCCTCAATATGGACAGCAGGGAACAGTCAGCCTCTCTGTCAGTGCTACTGAATGACCTTACCTTCAACACCCACCTGCCCTTCACCTCTAATATTCAGGCCACATTAAAGCGTCCACTGCTACAGACACAAAACACAAACCCACAAATGTTTAATCTGATTGTTTATGAACATGTGACATGGAGAGGAGAGCTCCGTGGCTTTGGCTAAAAGACTACAAAATAGGAAAGGCTACTATAGTAAACATGTAATGTTTAGGGACATTTTGATTTATTATACTTTTACACTTTATCATTTTTTATGTCTATAAAGGTTTGTGTTTATTGTTATGCACCAAGTCACCAAAGAAAATTCCCTGTATGTGTACACCTACTTGGCAATTAAGCTAATCCACATAGGGGACAGCATTATTTAGACATTTTTCATGTGACACAATTTAAGTTATAATAGCAAGAAAACCACAGGTGTAACGAGGAATTAATTAACCATGGCTGTGTTCCATTAGTAAGCCTGTAAGCCATACCAGTGAACACATCGTTAATGCTATTAATTACACCTGAGCTTCTCTTTCCATGACATGTCAAAATGTCTGCTGTGTCCCTGGTAGTGATTTAGTGAGTGTTAAAGCCTCTTTTAAATCCCTCCTTTAACCAACATTTTATCTTATGGCTTTATCTTATCTGATGGTAATTTGTTGGAAATAGCATTTTTTCTCATATATTTTGGATTTTATTTTCATTTTTGTTCCTTGTATTGCTATAGCACATTGTAACTTTGTTACCATAGAAATAGTTTTTCACCTTTTCTGCTGCTGCCGTGTTTCCCATACGTTCATTTATTTGTGGCGGAGAACTAAGTTAATGTTAGAAAACACCTGGGTTTTCGAGGCTAACATGCTGTATATAGGTGGTAGTCATTATCGACTGTACGCGCTGTGCCATGATAAACAAACCATTTTATCTTAAAGGTTCAGTGTGTAAGATTTAGTGGCATCTAGTGGCGAGGGTTGTAAATTGCAACCATGTGTCCAGTCTACCACTGCCCCCTAATCCTTTCAAAGAGCGTAGGACAGCTACGGTGGCTGACACAGCACAAAAGATGTCTCTTCTGAGACAGCAGAAAGTAGCCAGTCAAGAAATGAGATTTCTACATTTACATTTAATAATTTAGCTGACGCTTTTATCCAAAGAAACTTACAATTACTATATATCAGAGGTCACACGCCTCTGGAGCAACTAGGGGTTAAGTGTCTTGCTCAGGGACACATTGGTGGATGTGTCACTGTAGGGAATTGAACCCAGGTCTCTCACAACAAAGCCATGTGTCTTATCCATTGCGCCATCGCCACCCCTTTCTTTAGGTATATTTATTGAGAAATTATATTTACTAAATTATTCAGTAAAACCATGTGTTATTGTGACTTGGCCACTCTTGGCTTACACTTGGAAAATGTATGCCAAGAGAGTGTAACACTTTCACTGTTTCTGCACCACAGTCCATTATAAACCACACATTAGTTCATACAAACATTGACAAATGAAACCACAAACATTTTGGAGGAGACACGCCACTCAATCCCATCCTCAATACAACTCTAAGAGGAAAGCCTGTAACAGCAAATATAGCAGTTATCCTGCCTCTCCCACTATAAAGCCAATGGTCTGCTTTTAAAAGCCAACACAGGAAACATATTTCAGCCATGTCATGTGGTTCCACTGACATAAGGGTCTGTTTCACTTTGACAGCTCGTGCGCGGAAGAGGTGACGCATGTGTAGTAGAAGTATAACCGGTCGGGAAAAACGATGCTTAAGCCTTATTTTGGGGCAAAGTTGTCAAACTTTTCAGCAATTTTTATTTGATTTTTTTGGTGATTTTATTCAACTAGTTTTTATGTCCCGGTGACCAGTAACAGTGCAGTTCTGGCCCTCTCCCCATTCATTCAGAAAAGAGCCTGGTCTTGTTAGTCTGAAATAGCTGCCCGGAGGCGTTACCAAGATGGCGGCCAAGTGGCATGACTTGCCTAGAAGGACTTTGGTGAGACATGTTCATTCTCTCACATGTTATTATGGACCCTCGCCAAAACAATAATATCTGGTCCGTGGTCAGATTATGGTGCTTTGATAGCGGCAAAAAATATAAATAAATAAATAAATAAATACTTTGATAGCGGTGCTGAAAAAGATCTTGGTCATGACAGCAACAGTTACTCACAAAATCACTTCCTCTTTAGTGTTTTTGCCTACAAAATAAAAGCGTGAGAAGCTTCTTTACTATAATGCTGTATTCAGTGTTGAACTGAGCTTTTACTTTGAAAAATTCTGAACAACATTAAAAGCGTCTGTAGCCTGCTTAACACAGCGCTGAAAGAGCCGTCAGAAAACGTGATTCCCTTAAATGTCTTCTGCCTGGTGATACTGGGGCATATGAACAAGTGCTTCTGTTGATAGATCCTCAGAAATATTATACACTGAACCTTTAAGACAAGATTTACTATTCATGTCTTTTATTGCAGGAGGTATAGGCTCTCACCGTTCTCTTTCCTTAGCCGCGAAATGAACTTCTTGGGCGGGATGACGCCCACTTTTTTCTTCTGTGTGGCAATGGAGTGGAAGAGGTCGGCCAGGCATGTGAGCAGGTTCTCCTTTTTCTTCTGCTGGGCTTTGTAAGCCAGCACGTTCTCCCGGAAAGGCCGGCAGAAGTAGAGGGCCTGGAGCACTGAGTTACAGTAACATGTGTTTCCAAACTGAGGAAGGAAGGGAGAGGGCACACAAACAAAGATGAGGACAAAAAGGGTTTCAGTCCATTTTTCTTTTTTAAATTTTCTGGTGCATTAATTGGTGGAAAAATTCAGATGTGCTTAATTGTTTTTATCCATTTGGCAGACACAGCATCTAGGGTTTTGAGAAACTGGCGTGTTTATGTTAATGCTTTATTAAAGAAACAGAACGTCCCTATTGAGCCAACAGACTCACAAACAATACTGTCACCTTCAATAATAGCTGTCCAGTAAAGGACATGACTCACTGGAGTCCCATGGCTGTTTGTTTTGAAGTATGACACCAATGTTTTTTGGAAATGGTGTTTGTTAATGTATGAGAGGATTTAGAGACTCACGTTAACCAATCCGAAGTAGTGTTCATTGATTGGGAATTGCTCCGGGCCGATGTCTTTCTCCAGAGCAGAGGCATTGGTGCCCTGAAAGACCAGAGACAAAAACACAGGACATGAAAATGTGTTCAGTTTTTTTGGTTGTCATCATCACCATCATCCCATAGAAGACTAGAAGAAAAGCCTGCTTTGTTTAGTCTAGTCGATGTGTATATATAGCCAAATGAAAATGGAAATGTTGTATATTTAGGGAGCACAACAGGCTAATGAGGGCTTAAAGCCTAAGAGATAAACCCAAATTAGAGGCCTCTCTTCCATACAGTGTAATTGATAAAATGATCCTTTCTGCCAAATTTCAAAGTATCCGTTTCCCACAGAATGTTGTAGCTCGTCTCGATACCGTTTACTTGTCTCAAAAAACTCAAGGAAACTTCCTGTCGAAGTAGAAAAAGGATATGGGCTAAATTCATGGACCCGTGTAAAAAGTCAGGCATATTTTGTGCCTGATTGCTGACTGAAACAGACCACTTATCTCTTGTCAGAGCTCAAAGCTTTTCCAAATGAACCACAACTTTGTTGAGCGAACACAGGACAATCGAGTTTGGGGAAGGCTTTAACTTTCAATGCCTGTCATTTCTCTCTGTCACAGCAGACAGTGAAGAGCCTTCTTTGTCTGATTTACCGCTTCCAGCCTGAGATGCAGCAGCACACATGCAGGCACAAGTCCATCACAATCTACACACACACACACACACTCATTCCTTGGAAGATATCTTATAATGCAAACAGTGGCCTTAAAACTGGAGCGAAAACAATGGGAAAAACTAGTGATATTATATTCCACTAGTGGACCTGAAAGTCCATTAAAATCTACACAAAACATTTGTGTGAGAAAGTTGGAATATGCATGCAACCAGACACCTGCTACCACATTTTGACATTTGAGCCCTTCATTATAAAATCGCAGGGAGCGGCATCATTTATTTAAAAGGAGGAAAAAGGACATTATCCTCGATTGTCTCAGAGAAACAGTTAGGAGAACCTGAGCTGCGACAGGTGCGTTGGCTGAGCAGAGGACTCTGTCAAGACTCATAAGACCTGCACACTGTCATCACTTGCTTTCTATTGTTATCTGTTGTTGGAAACTTTAACAGCATCACCTTTTGTCTAAAGTTTTTCTATTATCCGCGTGCTTTAAAAAGTCATTGACCAACATATTACAAAAATAACAAATTACACAAACAGTGTCCTAGTTGCCTGAATACCAAAAGGAAAAAAGAAAAATCAATAACAACTTTATTGTTTTTTTTTTAAACTTTAAAGTCTTTATCTTGTACATCTATTTACTTTGCTCCTGACAACATGTATACATCAGTTTATGTGCCTGCAGGCAAATATCACTTGAAACCAACTGTTTTACAGTTAGGAGGCGTTTTCTCAGATGTGATGCAGAACGGTGAATCACACTTTATTGCATTAAACATCAGTTCGATCATTTTGCATTGCCATATATTGTCATATGAATATCTGGTGTTTTTTCAGTCTTCTGTGATAGTAACTGAATATCTGTCGGTTTTGGACTGCTGGTTAAATAAAGCAAGCTTTCCTCATCACCCTGGGCTGTGTGAAATTATAAGTCATTTTTTCACTATTTCCTGAAATTCTATAAACTAAAATTAATTAGAGCTGCAATGACTAAAGGAATAGTTGTCAACTATTAAATTAATTGCCAGATATTTTGTTATTTCATAATTATTTGACAAAATTCTCTAATCCCAGCTTCTTAAATGAATATTTAAATGAAATGAATATTTACTAGGGTCAACGGTAAACTGAATATCTTTGCGTTGTAGACAAAACAAGACATCTGAGGAGTCATCTTGGGCTTTGGGAAACACTGAACAATAGTTGAAACAATAGTTAGTTGCAGCCCTACGATTAATCAATAAATAATTAGAAGAATAAATGAAAATATTGTATGGTACAGCCCCAATTGGGAAAAAAATGAATATGAATGTTGTGATTGCAGAGAGGCACTGGCTCAGGGGATAAAAACAGTGTCCTCTCAGTTACTCGACTGCTTATATTAACTGTTGTGACACCAAACCACCTACTGACAACTTGTGCACCCAGGCTGAGCCCATTTGAACTTCACTTGTCTTTAGCAGTGCGTAACACTAGTTCAGGAGGTGTATCTCTAGTATGTCTGTGAAACTCGCGACATACACACATATAACTTGTTCTGCTTGGGACACTGTTCAGTAATAACTGTGTGTAACGTACAGGCCAGCAACACGCAGAGGAGACTGCAGGCTTTTGACATTGGTTTCCAGTCTAAATAAAAGGGAGGACCATGGATCTCTGCTCCCAGGATGTAACCAGCCCGCTGCAGCAGCACATTATGCAATCACAACAAGCTGTCACAAGCAGCGCGCTGCTTCATTCACCGGTCAATCATCATCGGTGACAGCTACACAAACTGCACACTGTGTCGTCTCGCCAACACAGAACATGAACCCCACTAATAAGTAGCAGTGTGTCAAGGACTACACAAATTTAGAACTAGATTTGAGATAAAGGCCTGTCTGAGCACCGAGACCTGATAAAGTGGATATCCTGTAGTAACCGCCGCTGCATTCACTGTGCATCCTTGTTCTAAAGAGCCTTCCCCCTGTGCATCACTACACACCGGGTCCCACCACACAGTGGCTGCAGGCAAATCGATAGCAACACACACACACACACACACACACACACACACACACACACACACACACACACACACACACACACACACACACACAC